>PVIC010002719.1:0-18607 GCA_004025085.1 Thryonomys swinderianus | reverse complement strand
AGCTACAGGGCTGGAGGGTTAGCTCAGTGATTCCGGCACCTGCCTTGCAAGCACAAGGTCCTGAGTTCCATCTCTGGTAACCACATATAATGCTGGGCGTGGAGACATGCCCACCAACAATCAGCACCGCATACCACAATGCTGGGGTTTGGTGGCTCACGCCTGTAATCCCAGCCCTCGGGAGGCAGAGACAGGAGGGTTGCTGAGTTCGCGGCGGCTTGCCTGGGCACCATAGTGAGCTCAGGGCCAGCCAAGAAAGAAAGAAAGAAAGAAAGAAAGAGAGAAAGAGAGAAAGAGAGAAAGAGAGAAAGAGAGAGAGAGAGAGAGAGAGAGAGGGAAAGGAAGGAAGGAAGGAAGGAAGGAAGGAAGGAAGGAAGGAAGGAAGGAAGGAAGGAAGAAAGAAGAAAGAAAGCTACAAACAATGAATGTGTTCAAGGACAGTGATACAGTTGTATAGTGATGGGCTCTGGTTGACTGGCCAGGAGCATGGACCAGCAGTCCTGGCAGTGCCTGACCCAGCCTTGGTGCCTGCCCTCGTCTGACTGTGGCAGGTCCTCTGGAAAGCAAGGAGGACTCTGCTACCCGTCCCCTCACTGGGCCGGTGGCATCTTGCACCCAAGAGCCGTCTCCAGCACTGTGGCCTTGCTCTGGCTTCAAGCTCCTGGGAAGAGGTAGAGAAACCTGAGCTCAGCCATGTGCAGGGCTTCCTTTCGGCTGTTCCCAGGCTCCTCCCTGAGCCTCGCTGGCAGTTGTTGGTGTCTAGTGTCGCTCAATTTGTGCAGAGTCCACTCTCAAGGAAACTGTGGCTCTGGGGCTAAGCCTGGGCCTCCACTTGTTGTAGTAAATAAAGCTTTATTGGCACCCAGCTTGTCCATTTGTTTAATTACTATGCAGTCCTTTACTGAAAACTTGCTACCCTGGACAGCTCACTTAAAACAACAAGCTGGGCGTGGTGGCTCATGCCTGTAATCCCAGCACTTGGGAGGCAGAGACAGGAGGATTGCTGAGTTCAAGGCTTGCCTGGGCTACATGGTGAGCTCAGGGCCAGCCTGAACTACAAAGTGAGACCCTGTCTCAAAAACAACAATAACAACAACAAAGCAGCAAACAGCCATCCGGCACTATAGCATCTCTGTGATGTAGAACTTCCTGGGTGATAAGAGTGTGCCATCCTTACCTGTCCACTAGCATGGCCCTGGCCACATAAACATAATTAATTTAAATTTAAAATGACCCTCAAGCCTGGTGCTTGTCATCCCAGCACTCAGTATGGATCCCAGGGTGGCCTCAAATTCACAGTGATCCTCCTGTCTCAGCCTCCTGAGGAGTGCAGGTACACACCACCACAGCCAGCATGAATTGTAGTTTCATTTATTTATTTATTTTTCTGAAATGGATTTTATTGGTACATTTTATAGACACATTATGATCACAACTGATGAATTGTAGTTTTAAGCCACTCCATGTATGGCCCTCTGTTTCAGCAGCTGTAGAAATAGTCATTCATATGCAGTGGGTGTTTATCAAGTACTGATTGTCCCTCATGGCAGCTTTCCACAGGGCAGACCCCAGGCCGACCTCCCAGTGCTCAGGTGTCCACTAATATCTCCGTCTTTGGGGTGGGCATGGGAACTCTGGTGCAGTGTTTGCCCCCAGTCACAGGGTGGGGGCATAGGGGCACAGTGAGCAGAGAACTGACAGCCCTTCTCACCACCAGGGACTATGTCACTGGTGGCACTTGTCCCAGCAAGGCCACCATACCCGGGAAGACAGTCATCGTGACGGGTGCCAACACAGGCATCGGGAAGCAGACTGCCTTGGAATTGGCCAAAAGAGGTAAAATCCCCTGCTCTGTGCTGGCGGAGTTACTTGTGCACTGTGATGGCAGCAGTGGTGATCACAGAACAGCCTGCATCTGGCCCCAGATGAAGGGACCAACAAAATGCATCCTGCTACAGAGTGGAGTATTATGCAGCCCTGTAAGGAAGGGCATTCTGACCCATACTCCGCTGGGGTGGACTGAAGGTGTGAGGCTCAGTGAGATACCCAGACGTGAGGTGCACCCACTGAGATGCGGCCCCTAGGGTCACATGTAGAGAAACTGGAAGTGGAGTGGTGGGCTTCTTTCCTTCTTTCTTTTTTTTTGATATGTAGCCAAACTGGTTTTGAACTCATGGCGATCCTCTTGCTCCGGCTCCTGATTGCTGGGTTTACAGGTGTGCAGCACCATGCTCTGCCGAGCTACTTTTCTTTTGAGACAGGGTCTCAGTGTGCAGTTCAGGGTGGCCTTGAACTCACAGTGGTCCTCTTGCCTCAGCCTCCCGAGTGCTGGGATGACAGGAGGGTCCCACCACGCCTGGCTTCTAAGCATGTTGGAGGTAGACGAGGCCAACCTAGGGTGCTTGGTTGCTGCACTGAGGGTGTGTTCGCCTGATAGGTGCTGGTTTGATGTGGGTTTCTCAGAGTGTAAACTTGCAGTGTGGCAAGGAGTGTCTGCCCCCATGGCTTAGTGCTGTGCTGTGGCATGGGCCTCACCTAGTTACTCTTAGAGCATTTTTGTGCCCTGCAGGGAGCCAGGTCTAGGAAACCAGCCGCTTGCCCGCCATCCTGTCCTGGCTGCCCTGGATGGACTCCTGCAGCATGTGGCCTTGTGTCCTCTGGTCACAGTGCCCAGGTGGTGGTGCTGTGGGTGTCAGCTCTCTGTCCTGTTGTGCCAAGAGTCCGGCTGCCATGACGCTGGGGCGGAGCTTTGTGTGGTGGGGTTTGCACCTGTCCTGAGCAGATGCCCGGTGCTGGCTGCTTCCTCTCACTTTGGCTTTGCTGTGTCCTGCCTGGCCTACAGGAGCCCACGTCATCTTGGCCTGCCGTGACCGGGAGAAGTGTGAGGCGGCGGCCAAGGACATCCGTGGGGAGACACTCAACCACCATGTCCATGCGCGGCACCTAGACCTGGCCTCCCTCAGGTCGGTGCGTGACTTTGCCACCAGGACCATCGAAGGTACCGTGGGGAGAGGTCTGCGGTGGCCGGGCAGGCTGCACTCCGGCAGCAGGACAAGCAGGTCCCCAGGCGGAGGCTGCCCACACGCGGTGCATCAGGTGCACGTGCTGTCTGGTTTTGAACATTTAATTCCATTTTTTGGGGTAGTGGTAGGGATGGAACCCTGACCTTCACACTGAGCTTTATTCACACTCCTGTTTTCATTTATTTTTAGGCAGAGTCTCACTAAATGACTGAGTTGCCCAGGGTAGGCTCAAGCTTGAGGTACTTCTGCCTCAGCCTCCCAGAGTGCTGGGATTATAGGCTTGCTACACTGCGTTGGGGTCCTTCCTAACATATGTGTGTGTGTACATTTTTTTTTTTAGACAGGATCTCACTTTGTAGTTCAGGCTGGCCCTGAGCTCACTGTCTAGCCCACCCAAGCCTTGAACACATGGCAGTCGTCCTGCTTCTGCCTCCCGAGTGCTGGGCTGACAGGTGTGAGCCGCTGTGCCAGGCGGAAAGTGTCTTGTTGTGTGTATTTTACCCCGTGTAACACAAGGCTTGGGGAGCAGCTGAGTGTGCAGTACTGGCCTGGGTTCCACCCTCGGCCCTGGGAAGGAACGAGACTCCCATCGCAGAGGCCGCCCAGGGAGAGGGGCCTCAGGGCCTCAGGGCCTCCGCCCATGTGGGGCCTTGGCTTGAGTCCTTTCTCGGGGTGCAGGTGGGCACCTGCGGACGGTCCTTCTGGCCTTCCTGCACCCCAGTGGTCTTGGCCGCCTGAGAACCCTCTGAGCCTATCCATCCTGGGCCACACGAATGCTTCCCTCCCCACAGTAGCCCTGACTGTCCTGTCCTCCCTGTATTTCCAGAGCCCAGGAATGGGGTTGAGGAGATACTTGCTGAATGAATGATGATTATACATTTCTGCCAGGCAGGCACTGTTATCCTTGTACACAGGAGAAACTGAGTCACTGAGAAACTATGTGATGGGCTGGACACCTACCCGGTGGGTGGAGCCCGCCCGGCTAGAGCTGGCATCCTGGCACTGGTGCCCTAATGGGTGCGGTGTGGGCACCAACTCTTGCCTCCCCCGCACACATCCTTGAGAGCGTTATGGGTTCAGCAGTGTCTGCCCAGCCACCCGTCTCGTCTTGGGGCCTCATTGGACACAGTCTGTGCAGAGCCAGTTGAGAGGGGTCAGCGGGGAGCCGCAGCTCCGTGTCTGGGGGTCCTCTGAGGAGGACACAGGTCTTGTTGGGTCAGGGGCTACCCTGGGAGCACTACCCTTGGGGCATTTCCATGGTAAGGACCCTGCTTTTTTTTTTTTTTTTTTTTTTAGGGTACCAGGGATAGAGCTATACTGAGATGTGTTTTAAAGAAATTTTATTTTTATTTATTTATTTTTTTTGAGACAGTCTCATGCTCAGCATTATGGTATGTGGTACTGATTGCCGGTGGGTGTGAGTCATCATGCCTGGTATTGTTGTATGTGGTTACTGGGGATTGAACCAGAGACCTGGCACTTGCCAGGCAGGTGCTGGAACCACTGAGCTAAATCTCTGGCCCTTTTTTAAGGAAAAATTTGAGGGCCAGGGATTTAGCTCAGTGGTTCCACCATCTGTCTGGAGTTCCATCCCTAGTACCATGTATCACAGTGCCGGGCGTGGTGGCTCACACCTGTAATCCCAGCATTTGGGAGGCAGAGGCAGGAGGACTGCTGTGAGTTTGAGGCTGTCTGGGCTGTGTAGTGAGTTCAGGCCCAGCCTGAACTACAGAGCGAGACCCTGTCTCAACCAAAAAAGAAGAAAATTTTGAGACAGGCTCTTGCTAAGTCACTCAGCTGCCCAGGGTGGGCTCTCACCTGCAGCCCTCCTGCCACAGCCTTGCAGGGAGCTGGGATGGCAGGTGGGCAGCAGCAGACCTGATAAGGCCCATTTCTGAGGCTGTCCTGTAGGCCCCGGGGGTGCTGCCTGCCACCCGGGAATGCTCCAGTCCTGCTCAGCCCACCTTCCTCTCACAGAGGAGGAGCACGTGGATGTTCTCATCAACAACGCGGCCGTGATGCGGTGCCCGCACTGGGCCACGGAGGATGGCTTCGAGATGCAGCTGGGCGTCAACCACCTGGGTGAGGCTGAAGGGCAGCGCCACGGGTGGGTTCCCGGGATCCCCGCCCCAGGGTCCTGCTTCACACTGGGGACCACCCCTGGCCACTGCTCCTGGCTTGGGCTACCCGCAGCCCAGCTGTGCCTGTGTGAGCTTTGTGACCTCGGATGGGGCTGGTGTCTCTGTCCTGTGGGTGTATACGGCTCACTGCCCAGTCTCATTCTTGCGGGTGCAGAAGCGGGAAACAGGAGAAGCTATTAGTCAGCTTTCCACCCCGGTGACAGAATACTTGAGGAAAACAATTTACAGTGGAAAGTCTAGTTTGGTTTGTGATGTCACAGGTCGGCCCCCCGTGGCCACCTGGCTCCAGTGCTCAGGTGACAGCAGTGAAGAGGCAGGGGAGGGCATGGCCAGCGGTCCCCCCCCCCAAGCCACCAAGCAGTAGAGAGGAGGAGCCCGAGGGGGCCCCAGTCTACGCCCTGAGACCATGCCCTTACCCAGGGCCGCCTCCCACAGCCCACCCTCCCTAATGCCGTGGAGCGAGCCTCAGTGGGCTCATCCTCCAGGGAAGGTGAGAGCCCTGTGACCCAGCCATGTTCCCAAAGTCCCCCTCGGGGCCCGTCAACCTTTGGGAGGCATTTAAAATGCCCATGGCCATGGCCCGAATATGGTAGTGCAGGTGAACTTTTCAGCGTTGACATGACGAGGTATCGTGGGCTGGGTGGTATGGACAGCAGAACTGTGTGGAGGCTGGAAGTCCACACTCGACATGTCAGGCTGGTTCCTTCTGGGCGCTTTAGGCATCTCCTGAAGGAGGGAGGTTTTCTGGAAAGCTCTGATTTTGCTTGGCCTGCCCTGGTCTCTGCCTTCCCTCCTCTGCCCTCCTCCTGTGTGTGGGTCTGGTTCCCAACACAGGGAATCTCTATGTATGGATTTGTCTTTACAGTGCTGAGGAGGGGCCCAGGACTTCATGCCAGCTAGGCAAATACTCCACCAGTAAGCCGCACACCCAGCTTTCCGCCCCTTCTTCAACACTTGAGACTGGATCTCACTGAGTTGTCCAGTCTGGCATCTAACTGTGATCCTCCTGCTTCAGCCCTCCGGAGTGCTAGAATTATAGGCTTGTGCCACCATACTTGGTTTGGGATCCTTTTTGTACATATACTGGCCATACTAATTTAAGGCTTACTCTGATGACACCATTTTAGCCTGATTACATTTGTGAAAACCCTCTGTCCAGTTGGTGTTTAGAATTCCTACATTTCATTTTTTGTTCCCTTATGGGGTATAGTTAACCCATTATATATCTTATTATCATTTATATCTATTTGCTGTATTGAACCACCTGACCTTGCATAACTGCAAGCAAGTCTGGGAAATAGAGTTATTAATTCATTGGGCATTTTGTACATGGCTAAAAATTCCGAAAAAATTTTGAAAAAAATTTGGAAGGCAGAGGTTTGTCTGTGTGGGCTTTTTGACTGTCTTGGGCCTTATAGAGTATTTAGCAAACAAAACCCATGGCCTCTACTCATCAAATAACAAGAGTAAATTCTTACTGTCTAACCAGATACCAGTAGATTTTATTTTATTTTATTTTTTTGGAACAGGTCTCAGTATGTGGTTTAGGCTGGCCTTGAGCTCACTTTGTATCCCAGACTGGCCTCAAGTGTGACACAGTCCTCTAGTCTCAGCCTTTCAATTGCTGGTATTATTTAAACCAGTAGATTTGAAGTGTTCTCACTCCATATTCTTTCAGTTGTGATAATTCATGTCACCAGACATTGCCAAATTATACGCAGAATTGCATATAATTGAGAATTGTGCATCATTGCAAATGTATTATTCTCACAGTCCTACACACTTAGTAAATACCCAAAAACACTTATTTTGTTCCCACAATCCCATTCCTGAGTACCGGGTAGAGCAGGCTGGCCTTGAATTTGTAATCTTCCTGCTTTAGCCTCCTAAGGGTGGGTTACAGGTGTGCCCTACCATGCCTCATTTAATATGTGTATATGTTAATTAGCTTAATCTGGCCACTCTACAATGTATACACACACACTTATATATAAAAACTGTATATACTAGGGCTGGAGGGTTAGCTCAGTGGTTCCAGCGCCTGCCTCACAAGTGCAAGGTCCTGAGTTCCATCTCCGGTAACCACATATAATGCTGGGCGTGGAGACATGCCCACCAACAATCAGCACCGCATACCACAATGCTGGGGCTTGGTGGCTCACACCTGTAATCCCAGAACTCAGGAGGCAGAGACAGGAGGATTGCCGAGTCTGTGGCAGCTTGCCTGGGCACCATAGTGAGCTCAGGGCCAGCCTGAACTACAAAGTGAGACCCTGTCTCCAAAAATAAATAAATAAATAAATAAATAAAGCTACAAACAATGAATGTGTTCAAGGACAGTGATACAGTTGTATAGTGACGGGCTCTGGTTGACTGGCCAGGTGCATGGACCAGCAGTCCTGGCAGTGCCTGACCCAGCCTTGGTGCCTGCCCTCGTCTGACTGTGGCAGGTCCTCTGGAAGGCAAGGAGGACTCTGCTACCCGTCCCCTCACTGGGCCGGTGGCACCTTGCACCCAAGAGCCGTCTCTAGCACTGTGGCCTTGCTCTGGCTTCAGGCTCCTGGGAAGAGGTAGAGAAACCTGAGCTCAGCCATGTGCAGGGCTTCCTTTTGGCTGTTCCCAGGCTCCTCCCTGAGCCTCGCTGGCAGTTGTTGGTGTCTAGTGTCGCTCAGTTTGTGCAGAGTCCACTCTCAAGGAAACTGTGGCTCTGGGGCTAAGCCTGGGCCTCCACTTGTTGTAGTAAATAAAGCTTTATTGGCACCCAGCTTGTCCATTTGTTTAATTACTATGCAGTCCTTTACTGAAAACTTGCTACCCTGGACAGCTCACTTAAAACAACAAGCCGGGCGTGGTGGCTCATGCCTGTAATCCCAGCACTTGGGAGGCAGAGACAGGAGGATTGCTGAGTTCAAGGCTTGCCTGGGCACCATAGTGAGCTCAGGGCCAGCCTGAACTACAAAGTGAGACCCTGTCTCAAAAGCAAAAAAAAAAAACCAAAAAACTGTATATACTATATAGACACTGTTTACTATAAACATACCCAATTTTTATATCTCAGTTTAAAAATTAAGTAAATCAGTCAAGTGAAAACCCTAATAAGGCACCATTTCACTGGAATGACCAGGAAAGTGAAACTAATAACGAATGCTGGTTAGACCACGGGGGGCGGGGTGGTGGTGGGAGGCACACGTTGTTCATGGGATGAGAGGGAAAGCAGGACAGATGCCCTGGAGACGGATGTAAGTGAAGTTCTTGTTGTTACTCATCCAGGTCATTTTCTTTTGACGAACTTGCTGCTGGACAAGCTAAAAGCTTCAGCCCCTTCTCGGATCATCAACCTCTCATCCCTGGCCCACGCTGCCGGGCACATAGACTTTGATGACTTGAACTGGCAGAAGAGGAGGTACAACACCAAGGCCGCCTACTGTCAGAGCAAACTGGCCATTGTCCTCTTCACCAAGGAGCTGAGCCGGCGGCTGCAAGGTGCCCGAGGGCCGAGCTGCCCTGGACCCCCACCCCGAGTCTGGGCGGCCCTTTCCTGTCCCCACAAAGAGGAGGATCAGCAGATTGGCTCTGGCAGAGTAGACCGAGAGACAGGTGACGCCCAGGCTGGGCATCCCTGACCAGTGACTGCTCTAGTGATGCTCCTCAGGCTCCCCAGAGCCTTCTCTGCTTTTCCTGGTCAGACAGCAAAGCTGCTGGTGTTTTCAGCTGGGGGTGATTCTCAGCTGGGGGTGATTCTGGCCCTAGTCAAGTGTCCGTGCCTGTGAATGTGGTTATCACCATTCGGTGGGCCAAGTGGCTCCCAGTCAGCACTGGCTGATGCCATGGTGTGCCCAGTGTCTCACTGTGCACCGAGTGTCTCACGCCCTGGCCAGATGTCACAGTGCCGAGACTGAGAGAGCTGCTCCCAGCCGCTGTGCCTCGCAGGTGGCCTGTGGCTCTGCAGGGCGGCCTCACCTGAGGGCTCATCACAGTGGCAGCGTTTCGGACCCCACCCTGCTCCCCACTCCAGGGTCTTGGGTGGCGGAAGCCTGGGCTGTGGGTTTGTCAAAGTTTGGGGAAGCTCGGCTCTGGGACACAGCTCAGCTGCCTTGTGGGATGAAACACTTGATGCTGAGGCTTCAGAGCAGGAGACTGTCGATTCAAGAATGGAAAGCAGTGTATGATGGGGAAGCCCTGCAATTTGGTGTGGGTAGCCTTCTGGGTAAGGTGTGTACCGGTATCTGCTTGCCGCCCCCTCCATTTTTATTGTTTTCTCCAGGCACGGGTGTGACCGTCAATGCTGTGCACCCTGGTGTGGCCAGGACAGAGCTGGGCAGACACACTGGTATGCACAGCTCCGCCTTCTCCAGTTTCATGCTCGGTGAGTCCCTGCTGGTGGGTCCCTTCACAGCTCCCTGTGCCCTGACCGCTCGTCTGGGCCCACACTCTCCCTTTGAGCTGTCTGTGGTGTGACTTGTTTGTGCCCTCTCCTCTGTGCCTCTGTGTACAAGGAGATGAGTCATGGTTCTGTTGGGCCAGCCTGCCAGCCTGCGGCCAGCCCCAGGAAGCAGGCCAGAGCCCCCTGAGCCAGTCAGGCTGTGCTTGACCTGACTCTGGCTTTGCCCCAGGGGGAGGTGTCTACCCCCTCACCCCATAGTTCCCTTATCTGTACGGTGAAGGCCGTAGTGGTACCAACTCAGTCACTGGGAGGACTAGCTCAGAGCTCCCATGAAAGGCCACACACCGCCTTGCCCGGAGTGAGGCTGAATAAGCAACTCGACTTTATAGCTAATGTTTATGACCCCGAGAAACATTTAGTAGATGTGTGCTGGAGTAACAAGTTCTGGCTGCCATCAGATGGAGGCGGTAGGTAAAAATTTACTTTGAAGAAAGATGGGGTCAATGAAGACTTGGGCTGACTGAGAGGGGTAAGGGCTTCTGTTTTCCGAGGAAAGCCAGGGAGATTCCTGCGGGACACAGCCTTCGGGCTCGCCCCTGCATGGGGGTGTCTCTTGCTGGAGGAGGGGACTAGGAGAAGGCCTTGGTCTCTAGAGGGTGGGGCTGGCCTCTGCATCCTCCTCGGTGTGTGTGAACTGAAGGCTCTCTGGGCTCATTGCAGGGCCCGTCTTCTGGCTGCTTGTCAAGAGCCCCCAGCTGGCAGCCCAGCCCAGCACCTACCTGGCCGTGGCAGAGGAGCTGGAAGGTGTTTCTGGAAAGTACTTCGATGGGCTCCGAGAGACGGCTCCAGCCCCAGAGGCTGAGGATGAGGAAGTAGCCAAGAGGCTCTGGGCTGAAAGCGCCCGCCTTGTGGGCTTGGACACACCCCAGCAGCCCCCTGTGAAGGGACAGTCCTGCCCCCGATCATCTCAGGAGCAGGTTTGAGAACCACTTGGTACTCCAGGACAGAGCTGCGAGATCAAGCACGCTGACAACCATGCCTTCTTCACCCACTGGGGGTCAGAATGGATCCTGCGAGTCTCGAGACCTGGCCCCTATGCCTTCACCATCCATCCTCAAAGGACAATGTTGGCACCAGGTGAAATTAAAGACAAAGGGAAGCTGGCTGCTATACCTACATCGTCCTCTAGGGGCAGTGTTGGCGGCAAGACAAGGCCCTGCGCACCATGCTCTTCCCAACCTCTAGGGGCAGTATTAGCACATGTGAGCTGTCGGTGCACCGGCTGCTGCGCCCTCACCATCCGCTAGGGGCGGTGTGGACACCATGTGAATGTCAAGGGCCTTCGCGCCAATGTTGGCTCCATCTGTGGTAGCTGTGCACACAGCCTGGACCCCAGGTGGGGCCCTGATTTAGGGCGCAGTAGGGCTGTGTATGCGGCCGACCGTATCTCTGATTCTAGGCCTGGCCCTGCAGCAACCACCTCGGGGTGGTGTGGTCAGTGTGGCACCCGTGCCTTCTTCCCGTTTATGGTTTACTGAAGGCCTCCGTGCCATGCTGCTGGGCTTCCCCTCCAGCCCCTGGCCTGGCCACTGCGTCATGAGGACGGTGTGGACGTGTTGCCTGGATCCCTCCGATTTCAGCCTCGGGCTCGCGCATGTCTCCTGGGTAATAAGAGCCGCCGAGCCCACCCGAGTCACGGTGGATGTCTCCCCACGTGTGGGGAGTGAGTGTAGACACGCCCCGGGCACCTGCTCCTTTTAGGAAGCAGTTACCAAGGCAGCAGACTCAGGCCCTCCAGACTCCATGGGCCGCCTGGCCTTGCTCCAGGCGTCTTTGGGGAGCGGTGTAAGAACCGGTCAGGGCTCCTGCTGGCTGTGCAGGTGAAGGTGCCCACGCAGGTGCACAGTAGCAGGGGAAGCCATGCATGCCGGAGGGCGGTGCCACGCAGCGTCCTGGAACGGAATGGCCACGGACACGGCCCCCGCCTGGGTTCAGCAGCACCAGAGGGGGGGCATTGGACGACTGCTTGAGGCTTTATAAATGCAGTTTGTTTTCTTTACTTTTTTTCCAGTTCTTTTCTTAGTACATGTTGAGAATATCATGGTGACCTTCTTCAGGGACATAACACATTTTAATTCATCGTTTCACCTCCTTGCCCCTCTTCCTGCCCCTCCCTCCAACTCCTGGTCCTCTTCCCATTTGCAAAAGATCTCCTTATTTCTTATCTATTTTTTTATTTTGCTTCTTATTTTTGCTCTGGTTTCTCATATAAGTGAGACTGCAGGACATTCACACCTGTGTCTGGTTCATCTCACTTCATATAGTCTCTGGGGGGATCTGTTTCCCTGCGGACACCCCGGGTTTATCCTTTGTGGTGGAGTAAGAAGTCCACGGGGTAATAATACCTCCTTGCCCTTTAAGGGCGGCCCAGGGCACGAGGGGGAGGGGCTTCTGACACCTGTGTCAGCTCTTCCTGTGGAGCCTGCTCCCCTGGGGGCCTCCGGCTGACAGCCACCTGGGGAGACAAGCCACTCAATGACCTAGTGAGCCACTCGCTGTTTTCCACCGGTCAGGAGTGAGTGCCAGGCCCCACTGAAAACACGGAGGCGGGAACCCTGTGGCCATGCCACCAGCCAGTCCGGCACAGCAAGAGGTCCCTGCTCTGTCATCTGTAGCGTCTCTCTTGTTCTCTGTCATCCGTTTTTCTGTCCATCATTGCACTCTGGCTGAGTGTATTTCGCACTGGGCAACATGGAAGAACAAGTTTCAGAAACACTTCCGGCTGCCTCGATGTCCTGAGTTGGTTTAAAACATGGACCTTTCATGGTCAGTTTGACTCTGGGGAAAAGCCAGATGCCACACGGTGCCAGAGGCAGTGAGTGTGGGGGGCGGGTACAGCGTTTTCATGAGCTGCCGTCCTATTGGCTGGTGCATTGAAGCCTCATTCACCATATTTTTGACCAGCTGGGAAGTGGGCTTTCAGAGCTGCTTCAAAGATGTCGAGAACCAGAGATTGGCTTTGGCACGAGGGAGGACTTGGGTGAGGGTTAGGCCGGGTGTCCTGCTGTGATCAAACGTTCACTGGAGCATTGCTCACACCATGGGTTTCACTCGTGTCCTAGTGAGACGGGTTGAACTCACGTCGTCCTGAAGCCACCGCCTGCAGCTGGTGCTTAGCTTGGCGGGAAGCCAGTGCCCGAGAAGCCGGCCCCACGGCATGTGCCGTCTGTGCGGCTGATTCTAACCACAGACCTCAGTGGACATCCACCTGCTTTCCTGAAGTGAGAAACCCCAGGCACTAACTCATGCCAGCCAGGAGTGCTCTGGGGTGGCATGCACCGTGGAAGAGAAGGAAACACCCAAGGTGTGCAGAGAGGAGAAGGTGGCAAAGCAATAAACAGCTGAAAACCCCAACATGGAAGATGTTTAGTGTGGTTAATCACAGAGTGAAGTTGGTGTCGGGCTCATGCTCGATGCAGGCCAGGGAATTCCGCCTAGCTGTGGGTGATGGGGATGCCAAAGCAGATAAGTGGCATTGGTCCTTAGCTGCCACGCCTGGCACAGCTTCACCAGCTATAACAACACTGATAAACCCGCTGGGTGAACAGCCACTGCCCTGAGCCCTGAGCGTCCTCCCTGATCCCGCCCTCAGGACTCCCTGGGTCTCCCCATGACCCAGCAACTATAAAGTGTTAATTCCTGGTATCTCGAGGAGTTGCAGGGCAACAGGACTGGTCTGGGCCCACATCAGGAGGCTGTGAAGTACTGATGCCACCCTAAGCTCACGCCAGAGGCATCACTGGTTCCCAGAGTAGTAATCCGGAGGCAGGGCAGGCTTTGGGTTCCATGGCTCCTTCCTGCCTCTGACCATTACCAGGGTCCACATCATCCCAAGCCTGGGCTCTGTGGGGGCCCCAATTGGTGGCTCCTAAAAGACATGCCTAAGTGCTGATCCTGGGCACCCGAGAAGGTGGCTTAGCTCTTGTCAACCACCCTAATGATTTGGGGTGAAGTCATCCTGGATCTGCCCTTAGCAGAGATGGATGATGGGGGTTGTTAGGGTTTGTGTCCGGCTGTCTCCCAGCACCTCATGCAGTCATAGGGGGCGCTGAGTAGAGGTGGCCAGGCCTGGAGAGTAGTGGTGGAATCCAGGGCCCTGATCACTAAGTCAATCCACTGATGAGTGGCCCAGTTCTGGCGAGGGTGCAGGATGCAACTTGTACACTGCCCTAGAGCAGGTGATCTGCACGAAGTGTGAGGAATAGGACGCGGGCTAAGGTGCTGTCCCTGCCTGCTTCTGTGGACTGTCTCTCCTCTGTGGTGCCCGTCTGCTGTGCCACTCTGCCCTGGACCTGACTGACTACGGACTAAGACCTCGACAAACTGGGACCCTTTCCTCCTTTAACTCTGGGTGTTGAATATTTTGTCTCAGCAGTGAGAAAAAGTAACTGAGATGAGGAAAAAACAGGGAGACAGTCGAGGAAGAGGCCCCTGAAGCCGGCAGGGCTGAGAATAAAGCACGGAACCTCAAGCCAGGGAACATTGGGACTCCCTGAGATGCAGAAGGCAAGGGGCAGATCTCTCTGGAGGTCTGGAGGCTGTGCGGACCTCCAGACACTTCCATTTCAGACTTCTGACCTCGAGAACTGAGAGAACATGTTTGTGTGGTACATGCTTCCAACATGGTGGTGATTTGTTAGGGCAGCTAACAAATACGAAACACCTGGCGAGCAGGACCGCCAGGGCCATCTTCAGCTGCCTCCTTTCTTGTTCCTGTCCAGTGGTGTCATAGTGTCTTTGTCATTGCTGGGACAAAATACTTGACCCCCACAAGTTATAGGACAGGTTTATTTTAGTTTAGTGTGTGGAGGGTCCGGTCTATAGTTGGCTGCTACAAGCCGGAGGAGAAACAGTCTGTGGCAGGGTGGCAGCGACCAGCAAGCCTCCTTCACACCATCCAGGCTACAAGCCCATTGGGTGGTGCTGCCCACCTCCAGGTGGGTCTTCCCCTTACCCACACCCAGCGCTGTGCTAAACCAATCATTGGGCTAATCCAGTTGTTATGCACCCACAATCTGGCCACTCCCAGAAGCCCCCACCTGGGGGGTGCATAAGGGATCGGGGGACACCTTGGACAGGAATCCTAGCAAGTGGGGAAGAAAGAGGCATTTGTCTTTCATTTCAGACCGATTGGGGCAACTCGGTAGTGTGCTCACCTTAAAACCTGGGAATTCCCCAGGGACACCTGGAGGGCCAGACTCTGTCTTAGGGTGGGTCCTCCTCCGCTGTGGGCTTTTCTGTGCATCGCAGGTGTTTAGCAGCACCCCTGGTCCTGTCCATTCCAGGTGCAGCTGTACCAATAGAGCCTCCCTCCCTGGCGTGACAAGCAAAGTTGTCCCAGGCATTGCCACTTGTGCCCTGAGGGACAATCACTTCTGGTTTAGAACCTATCAGGAACTGCAGGTGAACTTGGGGACTTGGCCTCTGTCTTCGCCCCGGGTGGCAGCAGGGACTCCGGGGGTCCTGCGTGGGTTATAGCCGGATCTTCAGCTCTACAGCGGTTATGACAAACACCTGCCTTGTGTAAGGGAATTTTATCTACATAATTGCTGGCACCTGTCCTGCCCTATGCATGCTGGGATTGTGGGCGTGAAGGCTTGGTACTGAATAAAGGTGGTGGCGAGCTCGGGTATTTTGCCTTCTGCTGACCAAACTAGCGAGGGTCAAACTCAAACTTAGCCTTGTTTCTCTAGGTTATGATTTAGTTGCTTATTGGTTGTGATCAATAGCAACTGGGACTTTTGCTGTCGGACTCACGGGGGACTGGAGCTTGCCACACTGTGTCCTCGTCCCCTGACTCCCACAAGAACCACTGATATAAGTGGGTCCGTGTATTTCTGGGCTGCAAAACTGTTGCGATAGAATTCATCACTAGCGCTGGAGATTTAGCTCAGTGGTTCCAGCGTCTGCCTCGTAAGCGCAAGGCCCTGAGTTCGATCTGGTAACCATATACAATGCTGGGCGTGGTGACTCATGCCCACCAGCAATCAGTATCACATACCACAGTGATGAGTGTGGTGGCTCACAGCACTCGGGAGGCAGAGGCAGGAAGATTGCTGAGTTCCAGGCTTGCCTGGGCTACATAGTGAGCTCAGGGCCAGCTTGAACTACAAAAGAGACCCTGTCTCAAAAAAAAAAAAAAAAAAAAAAAGAATTCATCGCTAGCACATGGCTGCCTCAGTTACTGAATTTTCACCTGTGGCTATTGGGTCGTAAAAACTGTAGTTCACCGCACTGACATGAGAGGGCGTGCTTGCATTACAAATCTCAACAATAGCATCCCGGTGCACCAACTAGAAGTAAAAGGAAGGGAAAATGTACAAGTCAACCCCAGCACCAGCTCCGCTGATCAGAAATACATCATTTGCACGTTGTTATGGCTGATGACTAGATGTCCCCCAAAGCCTATGAGCCGCTAGGGGCGTTTTGGGGAGGGGATGGATCATAGGGGTGCGAGATTGGGTTGGCTGCTGGTTGTCTAGTGGAGTCTGGGTGTGGACAATGGATTTACTGATGAGGGATTTACTCTGGGTGTAGGTGGGACCAGCCAACAGGCTGGTAGCCTGGACAGGATGAAAAAGAAGGAAGCTTGAGTTTCCTGACTTGTGCAGCCAGCGGACTACGGACTGAAACACCTGCCTCAGCAATGACAGTGTCTTCTGTTTCCTGTCCCTCAGCTCCCCTTTCTTCTGCCTTTTTACCATCTATCAGCCTTTTAATTTACCTTTTTTACATTTCCCACTGATTTCCACATTTTAAAACATTTTAACAATACATAATTGTTCTAAGTTTTTCTTTTCTTTCAGTTGATTTTTTTTTTTTAAGACAGGGTCTCGCTTTGTAGTTCAGGCTGGCCCTGAGCTCACTGTGGTGCCCAGGCAAGCCACCGGGAACTCAGTAATCCTCCTACCTCTGCCTCCCGAGTGCTGGGATTACAGGCCTGAGCCACCACGCCCAGTACTGTGGGGTGTGGTACTGATTGCTGGTGGGCGTGAGTCACCACGCCCAATATCATATCATTATATGTGGTTACCGGGATCATCCAGGGACCTTGCACTTGCTAGGCAGGTGGCGGAACCACTGAGCTAAATCTCCGATCCTGTGGTTATTTTGTAGCGTGGATGATCAAACTCAGGACTTTCATACTGAGCTACATCCTGAACCCTTTACATTTAAACATTTTTTATTTTGAGAGAGGATCTCACTAAATACTAAACTGTCCAGGTTGGGGCTGAGGTTGAAGTCCTCCTGTCTCAGCCTCTTAGAGTGCTAGAATTATAGGTGTATACCACCATGCCTGCCTTGTAGTTATGGTTTCTTTTTTAAATTGAATTATTTATCGGTACATTTTATGTACAGCTCACAATCACACACAACACTGGGGAATTTGTACCAGTATATGACACAAGTTAATTCTCATTTTTACCTACATCCCTACCCACCTGTAACCCTCACCCCTTATATACATGCTCGTTCATTTTCTTTCTGAATTGTATTTACTCTTTCCCTCATTACGTTCCCACACAAAATTTCCTTTGGATATTTCCTATTTTACAAAAACTGTCACACATTCTAGAACTCATTTATATCTACAGGTTCTCATACCAAAGAGTTATGGTTTCTTTTTAAACATTTAAACTCTACTGTTTTTTTCTTTTTCCAGTACTGGGGATTGAACCCTTGTACTTGCAAGATGGGTGCGGTGCCACTCAGCTAAATCCCTGGCCCTGGTTATGGTTTTTTGATTTGGAACTTTCTTGTATTTCTAGATAAAGTTTGTTTATAGCTGGGGTGAAAATAAAACCTGTAGCTACATGTCCGGCACCTGCAGCAAGTTTTGGTGAGACACGAGGCCCTTGTCAGAGGCCTTTCTGCTGGGCCAGCTCCTGTCCCCGCCTGGGGGTCTCCTCAGCAGAGATCCACCTGTGACCTCCGTAACTTCCTGGTGCCTCCCTGCACCTGTGGTTTTGCTCTCACAGCTTCTCCATGCTCGACCCTCTGCTGGGCGCTTTGTAGGAACTGCAACCTTGCCACACACTTCTGCCCTGCTGTGGAGGCTTCTTTCTGAAGTCTGGGTGGAGCCCTCTGCAATTCTGCAATGCATGTATTTTGCACACCTGAGAAAGCAACACCGTGGGGAGGACACCAAGGCTGGCCACAGCTTGAGCAGGAGCAGGGTTCTCTTGGGCTGGTGGCTGCAGTGACTCTGAGGGCCTGGACGGCTGGACTCAGGGATACATTTCCTAGGCTGCTGTGAATGAGCAGACAGCTCAGCAATTATCTTCCCAAATGAAAGATTCACAGTTCTGCACCCTTCACCCTACAATGGGTGAGACCATGCTGAATCTGAGGTGCACTCAAGCCGTCATTCTTGTTCCCTTATAAAGTTACTAACTTCTCTCTTTAATGTTAGTCTTTTCAGCAAACATGCTTACTTTGTCCCAGATTTACAGGTCCTGCCTTTTTGGAAAAACTGCAAAACTTTTGATATCATTCAGCTCTGTCATTTGCTCTAGTTCTCACAGGACTTGGCCAACTGGAGCCAGCAGTGCCCACGCCACAGCCTAATGTTGGATGCTCTGAAATTTCCTCTGCCAGATCAGTTAGTTTGATACCTTTACTTTCAGGCTCCTGCAAAGTCTCAGGATATGGACAAAATGCTGACAGTTTTTTGCCAGAGCACAACAAATGTATCTTCTAGGCCAACAGTCGGTGGAATTCATGTGAGCCTGGCCTTTACTGTCTGCACTCCTATCAGCATTTCAGTCTTCTGAGTTCTGGCCAGTGTTGCACATCAAACGCTGTGGAGAGCCAAAGGGCAACCGCGCCCAAAAGATGGCGCTGAAGGAGTAGGTCAAGTGGTCTATATCCGCTGAAAAGCAAGTCTATATTTAGGCATTGCCTGATCAGCCAGTTCGCTTCCGCTGTATAGCCGCCTATCCCAGAATGCCACGTGTCCTTCAGGCATTGGCTGATGACTAGGTATATATATACTGGGA
>PVIC010002718.1:0-74814 GCA_004025085.1 Thryonomys swinderianus | reverse complement strand
ATGAGGGGAAGGAATAAATATGATACAGAAAGAAAATAAAAGAGCATGTATAAGGGGGGAGGAGGGGGGAGTGGGTAGGGATATGGGTAAAAATGAGAATTAACTTGTGGCATATACTGGTACAAATTTCCCAATGTTATATGTGATTTTGAGATGTATATAAATTGTACCAATAAAGAATTCAATTAAAAAAAAATTAGCCAGCAACAAATGCTGGCAAGGCTGTGGAGAAAAAGAAACCCTTCTCCACTGTTGGTGTGAACACAGACTGGTACAACCTCTATGGAAGTCAGCGTGGAGATTCCTCAAAAAACTAGGATCAGAGGTCCCATTTGACCCTGCTTTGCCCTGCTAGGAATATACACAAAAGAATTAAAATACTCATATCATAGTGACATATGTGCACCCATGTTCATAGCAGCTCAGTTTGTGATAGCTCAATCTTGCCCATCAACTGAAGACTGGATAAAGATGTGGTTTTTCTATAATATGGAGTATTACTCTGCCTTAAAGAATTCTAAGTTTGAATCATTTATACTCAAACAGATATGCCATCAGAACATACTCATAAGTGAGATAAATAGGTCACAGATGTGTATATATCATATCTGTTCTCTGGTATGAGAAAGTGAGAGAGTTAATGAGTTCTAGAATGTATGATGGATATTGTGAAATAGAAAATATTCAAAGGGAAATGTGGTGGAGGGGTGAGTAATGAGGGATAAAGAAAAGATGTGATGGTAAAAAAAAGGGAAACAAAACTTATGCATTTAGGGGTTGGGGAGTTGTGGAGAGAGTAGGGGAACAGGAAAAAATGAGAATTAACTTTTGTCAAATACTGGTACAAATTCCCAATACTGAGTGTGATCATGATGTGTATATACAATGTACCAATAAAGATAAAAATTATTTTTTAAAAATGTGCATCAAAGGCCTAAATACTCAACTTCTGACGATTATACTTTGAAGGGTAAAGTCGGGTGTGAAAATAATTATTATATCTTGGAAATACTTGTTTCATTGACTCTAATCTGTTATGAAAAAGCCAGGGCAGGGGCTAGAAACTTGAACTAAGCCTGAAGGGCTTGCAAGAACACAGCCTGGGATAAAGACGTGTTATAAGTGGACAACTCTCCTGAGAATCACCAAGATTTGGTTAAAAATCACTCACATTTGGTTTTATTCGGGCTTCCTGTTTGGAGTAATAAACAAGTGCACCCAAGTAAGAAATTCTAATTTTTGTTTACTTTTTAAAAGGTAACAAAAAAGTTGCTGTCAACTCTTGGGAGTTGACAAGCAGGTCTTGGGAATGGAAACGAGGACCTAGAAAACAGGACTTGCTGAGCTAACTCACCATGAGGCCTTGGAAAGTGACCTCATCATCTCTTAGGACCAGTTACCTTAATAAAACAGGAAATCTATTTTATAATTATTGCAGAAAATTATGGTGAGATTCAAAAGAAGATCCATGGCCCGAGATGTAGTGGAGCATCAGAGCCCACAATTAGCATGTGCAAGGCCCTATGCTCATGCTCCCAATACTCCCAAAAGGGAGGGAGGAAGCGAAGTATGTGGGAAAGACTGATAGCTCTCTAACAAGATCTCAGCCAACATGCCCGGCAGGAAGTAAAAGAGGTTCACCTGAGTATACATTTAGACAATTTTGTCCAATACTTTACAATTTACTGGATTAACTAAAAGTCACCAAAATGTAGAAGGACCTATCCCTACATTATCAAGCACCGACTGGATACCATGCAAAATAACAAACTTTTGGTCAGATCATTTAAAATACTATTTTGTTACTAGTTTCACACTTGACAAACATGTATTTCACCAAATAAATCCCTTTAACTCAAACTGTCATTCAAGAATTATATGCCACGTTCCAAAACAATTCAAGATGTGTGGCAATGTTTTTAGGAAATTTCAACCTGAATCTCTACCTAAATTCAGAGGAAACACCCCAATACATCAACTGTAGAGAGTAAATTGAACACAGTTGTTCTGGCAGATAGATAGGGAGGTAGTGTACAGAAAGACCGAATACAAGGGCTTGGAATGTATCTCAGTGCAGCTGCTTATAGCATATGTGAGGCCCTGAGATCCCAGTACTGGTCTCCTCCGAAAAAAAAAAAAAAGGTAAGAAAAGAAAAAGTAGAACACAGAACACAGACACAGTTCCACAATAAATTAAAATTGGAAAATACTGCCGGGCGTGGTGGCTCACGCCTGTCATCCCAGCACTCGGGAGGCAGAGACAGGAGGATTGCTGAGTTCGAGGCTTGCCTGGGCTACATGGTGAGCTCAGAGCTAGCCTGAACTATAAAGCGAGACCCAGTCTCAAAAAAAAAAAAAAAATTGGAAAATACTGTACTGAACAAACAAAATGGGCTCCTTGAACATAGAACTGATCAGAGCCTTACCTGACTATACCTTTGAAATCCTAAGTAGGTTTTAGAAGAGAAAGCACTTCACAAACATCTACACAGAGCATGTGAAATTTTCCATGTAAGCACACTGAAAACATGGCAGAAGATAGTTAAAATAGGAAATACATGGTGGGAAAAAAATCCATCAGAACATCTTTCTGCTGTGTTCGTGTGTGTGTGTGTGTGTGTGTGTGTGTGTGTGTGTGTGTGTGTGCCATAGTCCTAATACCCCATCCCATTTTTTTTTTTTTTTGAGACAGGATCTCGCTTTATAGTTCAGGCTGGCCCGGAGCTCACTATGTAACCCAGGCAAGCCTCAAACTCAGCAATCCTCCTGCCTCTGCCTCCTAGTGCTGGGATTACAGGCATGAGCCACCATGACCAGCACTGTGGTATGTGGTACTGATTGCTGGTGGTCGTGAGTCATCGTGCCCGGTATTGTTGTATGTGGTTAATGGGGATCAAACCAGGGATCTTGCACTTGCTAGGCAGGCACCAGAATCACTGAGCTAAATCTTTGGGCCCCTACTCCATTTTTTTTAAGACTTTTTTTTGAGACAGGGTCTCACTGTTTTAGTTCAGGCTAGCCCTGAGCTCACTATGCAGCCCAGGCAAGCCTCAAACTCAGCAATCCTCCTCCCTCTGCCTGCCGAGTGCTGGGATGACAGGCGTGAGCCGCCATGGCTAGGAATTGGAGCTCAGCAGTACAGCACTTGCCTCACATGTGTGAGCCCTGAGTTCAATCCACAGCACAACAAAAACAATACAAAAAAAGAAGGAAAAAAACCATTACATACCCTCTTTTGACCTTAATGATTTTTAACAGCAAACTGGCTTTCAGTTTTTCTTCATTCCAATTAGCCTTATGAACAGAATCAGTTCAAGTCATATTATAATCAACCACGGATGGCCCTGAAGAGATGGACCACAGGACTCTATCCACAGGTCACCATATACATTTAGTACACACAGGCTAGGCAGGTTGTTGTAACAGAGAAAGTCTGGTGAAAAATGTTAACAGTGAGGGGTGGGGAATTAGATCAAGTGGTACCGCGCCTACCTTGGAAGCACAAGGACCCAAATTCAATCCGCAGTACTACCAAAAAAAAAAAGTTAACAGTGAATTGATAACAAAGTCAACTCCTTCTTTTATATTAAGTTAGGCAAATACCTACAACATTTATTTCTGAGTAAAAGTCAATTTATTAGCAAAATCAGCTTCAACCCACAAATGAACATACTTGGATCCTTACTGTTTTATGGTTTTTGTAATCACAAAGTTCAAGGTCATTAGGCACCACATACATGATCTCAGTAAGCAGCCAGGAAGGCCTCATGAAAGAAGGAATTATAATACGTGGGGAGAATCTGGGAGCACAAGCCAAGGCTCAAGGTGTTTGGGCTGAATTCACTGAAAACACTGCAGATTCTCACCTCTCCCCCATGACAAAGCAAAGCAAAAGCAAAAGAGATGCAATTCAGACTCTGTCCACAAGCCAGCCTTGAGATCTCTGAGGAGGCAACAGCCCTAAAGAGGATTTAACAAAACTGAGAATAGTGTCAACTCGGCTCTGCCCAAGAAAGTTGCTTACAGTAGATAGATATCTGCAGGGTGTGTATATAAGAGCAACAGGCTTACAGCACTGAACAGCTCTAGGAGGTATGTTACTTCAGAAGCAGTTTCCCAATTTAAAAAGTAAAAACAGTATCACCAGATTTTTTTTTTTTTGAGACGGTCTCACTTTGTAGTTCGGGCTGGCCCTGAGCTCACTATGTAGCCCAGGCAAGCCTGGAACTCAGCAATCCTCCTGCCTCTGCCTCCCGAGTGCTGGGATGACAGGCGTGAGCCACCACACCCGGCCCTGTGGTATGTGGTATTGATGGTTGGTGGGTGTGAGTCTCCACGCCCAGCACTGTATGTGGTTTCCGGGGATTGAACCCAGGACCTTGCACTTGCGAGGCAGGCACCGGAACCACTGAGCTAATCCTCTGGCCCTATCACCAGATTTTTGAGGTAAGAGTTAATATAACACAGGAATAAATTTATAAACCCCTTAGCATACAGCAGGTACCAAATAGTTCATTTTTATTACAAAATATATTTCAGTTAGTGTTTTAATCCAAGTTGAGAAGAATTCATGACAAACAAGACTAAATCTCATAAGCAAAGGGTTTGGTAAATAAAGTTACTGGGCTCCTCGGGAGAAATTGCCAACCGTGGGACCGGTCTCAGTCATGGTGCAAAACATCATGAAAAGATCCTGCTACCATCTTTTGAAATGCTCAGAACCCAGGACAGAAACTTAGAACTACTTACGTTCAAACAGCACCTTGCACACATTTAGCATTAATTCTGTTAAATATTTTTAAACACTTAACATAAAAGTGCAAATTCAAACACATCCAGACTGTTAATATATAGCTCCCTGACAAACACTTTGTAAGGTGCATTCACCCTCCGAAATTCACAGCTGTTAATGTTACTATTCTCACTTCATCTTCTAGCAGAGAATCTGTACATTTGCCCTTTTTTAGACATTGAATGCTGTTCCCTAGAGAAAATTTAAAATTCCAACTTGTTGGGTCTTTTTTCTTTTCTTTTTAAAAAAAATCCCTGAAGAGACTGGACTGGAAAGAGGGAAAATGATGAAGTAATAACATGCAGGTGCTTCCTTCCTAATTAAAGAGAAGTTTACAGCTGCCATGGTGATGAATCATCCCCGTGGGCTAGCCACGTGTATCCTTCAGGTGGCACGCACTTCTGCCAAGTCATATTCCCTATGCTTTCCCCAAAACTTCCTTCTCTTTGCTTGGTAAAGTGGTGACTGTCGGGTAACTATGGTATTTTCTGATTCCCAGCTTTCCTCTCTATGGATACTCAGTTTATTTGTATTTCCTTAATTCTAAAAATAATGAACTCTACCATAGGCTCAGATCTTATTGAATTCAACTTTGATTTATATTGAATCAAAGTATACCAAGAATGGGGCTGGGGATTTAGCTCAAGTGGTACCGCGCCAACCTTGGATGCAGAAGGGCCCAAGTTCAATCCCCGGTACTGCAGAAAAGCCAAAACAACAACAACAACAAAAAACCCCAAAGTATACCAAGAGTGAAGAAAGATGCAAGTTTATAAATATGCTATCATTTTGTAAGATAGATTGATAAATATACAAGAATCTATCCATATTATATAGATATATTAAATATATAATGCATATTCATATATATTTCTTACAGAAAGTCATGCACCATATGAATTTTTTCTATATATATGTATGCATTTTGGTGCATATTAATGTTACAGAATATAGGATTTCTTTGTGGCATTTTTACACATGCCTATCACATATACTGATGATATCCACCTTCTTTATCATTTTTCCTTACACTCCAGAAGACTGCTTTGTATTTTTTTGTTTTGGGGGGGTTTTTTGAGACAGGGTCTCGCTTTGTAGTTTAGGCTGGCCCTCAGCTTACTATGCAGCCCTGGCAAGCCTCAAACTCAGCAATCCTCCTGCCTCTGCCTCCCAAGTGCTAGGATTACCAACCTGAGCCACCACACCCAAAGTGTGGTGTGTGGTACTGATTGCTGGTGGATGTGAGTCACCACACCCAGTATTGTAGTATGTGGTTACAGAGATCGAATCAGGGACCTTGCGCTTGCCAGACAGGCGCTGGAACCACTGAGCTAAATCCCCAGCCTCAGAACATTGTTTTTATTGTTTTATTTAACAGAATATTTCAATCTAGGAAAGGTAAAGAAAGCTGGCAAAAATTCTGTTATGGTTTGTGTTTAGATGCTCCCACTAAGCTTCATACAATCATACCTGGACTTTTTCACAGATAACTGCATCTAAAGTGTGTGATGCTGGGATCGAGTGTGTGAGGCTGGGATTGAGGTTGTGTGATTACTGTATCAGTCCACTGATTCATTTGATACTGCTCTAATCCCAATGGCCTACATAAAATATAAAAGGGGCAGAAAAAGTTTCATCTCACCTGCCGGCTTGCCGTGGACTATTTCTCCTCCATGATATCACCCTGCCTTAGAGCCAGCCACTTATGGACTAAAACCTCTACAAACTGTGAGCTAAATAAGCCTTTCCTTTTTTCACTTTGGATGTCAGCTATTCTACCTCAGCAACAAGAAAAGTAACTAATACAAGTTCTCAGCTAAAATTATTTTAATGCTGATTAAAATAACTATTTTAATTTTGACATATCAACATTTCAGTCAGTGATAGACTACATATATGACAGAAGTGCCACAAGCTATTACCTAGAGATATTTTAGTCACCTTAGTGCAAATGTACTCTTTGACTTCTAAGTAACAAAAGTCTCCCAGTGACATAGTTCTCAGAAAATATTCCCATCATTCAAGTTAGACAACATATAATGGTATATCACATGCATGTGTACATGCAAGCACATGGGTGCACACATATCTATTTGCATACACACCGCCAGTTACTGCCTCATGTAAACCAAGTATGCAGAAACAGAGTTGAGGAGAAGCCGACTAAATGGGTAAGACTTACACTTCCTCACATACTGTTTTAAATCTTTGAAAACTGTACACACGATAAATACAATAATGGTCCTTACAAGTGGCCTGTGGCTTAAAAAACGAGTTACCTCAGCACTGAAGAAGGCTGAGATAAGATGTGAAGTTGGGTCCTTCCTGGGCGACTTACAGAGGCTAGGAATGCAGCTCAGTCGCAGAGTGCTGCTGCTTCTAGCCTCAGCCCCCTCCACCCATAAAGTATCTGGACTGCCAGGTGTTTTCTTATAGTTCAAATATGTAACCTGGAAGGTGACGGCACTCATCTATTTTTACTTCTTAAAGTTATCTATACAATCTTAATTTTCTGCCTATCAACTGAGAAAGAGATCTGAAAATATAAACACCGGACCACTGACTGTAAAGATGAAGAGATGGCTGGGGCTGAAGGATTTCCTTTCTCTTCCAACTTTCTGCATTATTTGCATTACTTCTGTGGGTGTGATAGTGGGTGTCAGGCCCAGGACAGCAAACGTGCTAGGCAAGTACTTTAACACTGAGCTATGATCCCATCCTTTTTATTTAATTTTGAGACAGTCTCACTAAGTTGCCTAGGTTGCACTCAAACTTGCAATCTTCCTGCCTCAACCTCCAAGTATGTGCCGCTCTGCTCGGCACCTCCACATTCTTAGGTTGACGTTTGGGGGCAACTACTAAGTTGATCCCATTCTGTTGTTTGTAGCTACATGTGTCAGCTTAAAATT
The DNA here is from genome assembly GCA_004025085.1 of Thryonomys swinderianus. Classification (NCBI taxonomy): domain Eukaryota; kingdom Metazoa; phylum Chordata; class Mammalia; order Rodentia; family Thryonomyidae; genus Thryonomys; species Thryonomys swinderianus. The sequence continues at coordinate 67,113 of PVIC010002718.1, read as the reverse complement.
GCTTAAATTCAAAGAATTTTAAATATTCACTGCAACTTGTGCCACCAACAAAGAAATATAAGATACTGAGAAAGCTTATAAAAAGTCAAGAAAGTTGAGAAATGTTTTATGGAAGAGTGATCTTTCTCAAGGAAGGATTACAAACCTCATTTTCAGAAAAAGGAACAAAATACAATGAAAACCAGTTCAAAGTATACAAAACCTATACTGCTCTGGCAGAAGACAAGCTCACAAGGGCACCAATGCACAGAAAATCAGGCCACATGGTGAACAATGATTTGAAAAGACTTTCAGTTTTCCTCAACCACCATGCAGAAAACTTCAAGGGCTTTTCTATGGACAAGTAATCTCACTGAATTTGAGTTAACTTTTTTCTCCCTAAGAGATGAAATCCTTGCCATTTTCTATTTCTTACACTCCACAATGCTTTTTTTTTTTTTTTTTTTTTTTTTTTTTTTTTTTTTTTTTTTTTTTTTTTTTTTTTTTTTTTTTTTTTTTTTTTTTTTTTTTTTTTTTTTTTTTTTTTTTTTTTTTTTTTTGAGACAGGGTCTGGCTTTGTAGTTCAGGCTGGCCCTGAGCTCACTATGTAACACAGGCAAGCCTCGAACTCAGCAATCCTCCTGTCTCTGCCTCCCGAGTGCTGGGATGACAGGCATGAGCCACCATACCCGGCACTGTGATATGTGGTACTGATTGCTGCTGGGCGTGAGTTCCCCCATACCTGGTATTGTATGTGGTCACCAGGGATTGAACCAGGGACCTTGTGCTTGCTAGGCAGGCGCCAGAACCACTGAGCTAAATTTCTGGCCTGAATGTGCTATAATTCTAGTGAGTTTGGTCTATGCTCTGCTGGTCTTAATACTGATTACCAGGATTGAAACTCAGGACCTTGCACTTACAAGGCAGGTGCCAGAACCACTAAGCTAAATCCCCCCCCAAATGCTTTTATAAGCAAAGGCACCCAGGAGATACACTACATTCTCACTCGCTTCCTTCCTTCAATCTTCCCTTCCCTGCTCCTTCTTCTCTTTCTCTCACACTGGTTCTGATTTCACCTTCAATTTCCCTAAGACCTCTGTGACAGTCATTGAAGGGAGTTACATTAAAAAACAAACAGTTCTAAAATTCCTTCTCTTTAGTTTTAAGCAATGTAGAAAAACATACTGAATTTTCAAATTCTTCTGGTCTCACACAAATACCATATACTTCTCATCTTGAACCATGTACTTGTAAGAAAATAAGACATGTGTCAGATGAAAATTTCAGCTTTCATCTAGATTTGATGACTTTGAGGTACTCCATATGTATAAGCTTTGTTTTCTCCTAGGACTTAAGAAATATTTTTTAAAAAAATACATATAATTAAATCTAGTTTTGTGCCTGTTTTCAAATAGATTCTTAGTGGCATTTATTCAATTACACATTTCAGAAAACAAATGGAAATTAAGATTAAATTTAATTAACCTCCACTGGGTTAAATTTATATTGCATTTACATTTGGTAAGAACAAAATAGAACTGAGTTCCAGTTTTACAGACATAATTGACTCCACCTCCAAACTAAGTTTAGATCAGAATGTAACTGCACAGAAAAAGCTAACTTAAGATTTTGAATTTTATTACCATTTCAGTCCACTCTTATTCAGTCCAGAATTATTTGTTGTTTGTGACGTTGGAAGAACTCTACCACATGACATTTTCCTTAAGACAGTGTATAATCAGAAAAACTTAATGTAAGAGACATTTTTCTTAAGTCAGTCACTATTTTACCATTATCTTATAATTTTCTTTAAAAATTAGCTACCACACTGCAATAATCTCCAAACAACACAGAGTCTTCTTCTTCAAAGAATCAATGCAAGATAACTGGCTACAGTCCCCTAGTAAAAGTTTTTAAAAGTACAGACAAACTAAGAATTGATTTGGAAAATCAGAAGAAAAGATACTTAGAAAATACATTTAGGTTTCAGCTATGTACCAGAGAAAGGGACAGTAATACAAGCATATAAAGGGCATATCATATGCTCTCTATACAATACATAGTTTATCCTCGTTATCTCTTATTCTTCCAAAGTCCTAAAATAGTATTAGCCTTTTTTTTACAGAAGCATGAACTTTATTTTTAATGGTAGTAGGCATTAAAGTGAGGGATACTTTCCCACCAGGCTGGATCCATAGTATTTTTTACTTTTTATTTGGGACAGGAAGTGTCTCACTAACTTGCCTAGGCTGATGTCAAATTCACAAAACTCCTGTGTTGCTGAGATTATAGGTGTATACCAGTGTCCAGAAATAATAAACTATTAAGAAATAAAACCATATACACAAAATCAGTCTAAAAATATAATCAGTTTTAAGACCAGCAGAGCATAGACCAAACTCACTAGAATTACAACACATTTAGGCCAGAAATTTAGCTCAGTGGTTCTGGTGCCTGCCTAGCAAGCACAGGGTCCCTGGTTCGATCCCTGGTGACCATATACAATACCAGGTATGGTGACTCACGCTGACCAGCAATCAGTACTACACACCACAATGCCAGGCGTGGTAGCTCATGCCTGTAATCCCGGCACTGAGAAGGCAGAGGCAGGAGGATTTCTGAGTCTGAGGCTTGCCTGTGTTACACAGTGAGCTCAGGGCCAGCCTGAACTACAAAGCAAAACCCAGTCTCAAAAAAAAAAAAAATTACAACATACTTTGGAACACAGACCTGAAGTCCAAGACAGTTTGGAATGAAGTGTTTAAAGCACTAAAAGGAAAGAATTTTTAATCTATCTTTCAAAATGAATAAAAAAATAAGACATTGTCATGATAAAGAGCATGCAAAGAAATTCATGAACCAGCATTCCAAAATTTCTCAAGGATATTCTAGAAAGAAACAATGAAGCTAATAATGACAAAATGTCTAATGGTATGAGTGCATCAGGTAGAGTGAGAAGTTAAATAGGAGGGAAAGATGAAATCAGCAATAAAAAATAAGGAAATGACTAGAATATCAGTAAAAACTCTTAAGGTGAATAGTATCAATTCCCCAGTCCAAAAAAAAAAAAAAACCACGAAGAAGACTGGCAGAATATATCAAAAAAAGCCAGCAGTATATTGTATACAGGAAACACACTTACCCAAAAAAGACACTCATACCCTAAAAATCAAAGTTTGCAAAACAATATTCTATGCAACAGGGACCCCCTACAAAAAAGAAAGGGTACCTATCATACAGTCAGACAAAATGGTCTTCAAGCAAAAACCGATCATAGATGCAAAAAGATCTTACATATTGGTTAAGGGAACAGTCCACCAGGAAAAGATAATTTATTTGTATTCACTGAACGATAGCTTACCCGATGTCATAAAACATACACTGGTGAACATAAAAGACCAAATAAATATAAATATAGTGGGGGACCTCAATACTTCACTATCATGAACAAAGAAATCAGCTGGATAAAAAGTCAACAAGGAAATATCAGAGTTGATCAAAACCTTTGATAAATGGTCTTAATGGGTATATGCAGACTGTTCCACTCAAAACAATTATCACAAACCAGTAAACACTCAGTTAATATTGGAAGGAAGAAGGAATGGATCAAAAAGAACTGTAGGGAGATTTACTTCAGTGGTTCCAGTGCCTGCCTAGCAAGCGCAAGAACACCGATTTGATCCCTGTTAACCACATATAACAATACTGGGTATGGTGACACACGCCCACCAGCAATCAGTACTACTCACCACAATGCTGGGCATGATACCTCACCCCTGTAACCCCAGAACTTGAAAGGCAGAGGCAGAAAGAGTTTTATGAGTTGGAGGCTTACCTGGGCTACATAGTGAGCTCAGGACCAGCCTGAACTACACAGCGAGACCCTGTCTCAAAATAAATAAATAAACAAATAAATATCAAAAAATAGATGCAAGAAAATTTAAATACTTAGAAACTAACCTAAGGAAGTGAAAGCCCTCCACAACAACAACAAGAAATACAGTACTTTAAGAAAGAAAATAAAAGAGGACATCAGAAAAAGGATAGATATCTAATGTTCCTGGAGAGACACAGCCAATACAGTAAAAATGGTCATACTTCCAAAATTGGTATGTACATTTAACTCAATATCAATCAAAAGACCAAGAGCATTCTTCAGAGAATTTGAGAAAAGAAAAACTTCTAAAATTCATATGGTATCAGAAAACCTAGAAGAGCTAAAATAGTCTTAGTTATCAAGAACATAATTAGAAGCATCATAATCTCAAACTTCAAATTATATTACAAATCTACAATGATAAAAAAATGCAAACATTGATACTGACACAAAAACAGGCATGAACAACCATGGAACAGAATCTATTTGATCTTGAACAAAGTGGTCAAAAAACGTACACTGGAACAAAGGTGGCCTTTTTAATAAATGCTGTTGCAAAAACCGGCTATACATGTAGAATAGTGAATTCAGACCCATATATCTACCATGTACTAAACTAAAATCAAAATAGATCGAAAGTCACAATGTTAAAACAGAAACACTTCAACTGCTAAAGACAAAACAGGTAAAACTCTTGAAGTCATATGTAGTACTGAGAATCAACAAATAGCATTATATCAAATTAAAAGGCTTCCACCCCACAAAGGGAAAAAAATGAACATAGTAGAAAGCCTACAGAATGGGACAAAAATTTGCCAGCTATCCCTCCGACAGAGAACTAATATCCAGAACATAAAAGAACCTCGAGACAATCAGTCCTGACTGGGGATTTAGCTTGGTGGCATAGCGCCTGCCCTGACCTGCAAGTGCAAGGTCGTGAGTTCAATCCCAGACAACGTCCCCCCCCAAATTCAGTCCCCCTCAATAAAAGACACAATCAGAAAATGGGCAAATGAAACAAACACACTTCACCGTACTACAAATGGCCAATGTACACGAAGAACTGCTCAATATCACTGACCATTAGAGAAATGCAAATTAAAACAGCACTGAGATTCCATCTTACCCAAGACAGAGTGGTCATCATCAAGAAATTAAATAATAACAACGTGATGATGATGATGAATTTTTGTTCAGAAAGCAATGGAAGAAGTTATGTGAATAACTATACCTAAAGTGTAACTCAAAGGTAATAACAATACGCAGAACAGGGAGTATTTGTACATTTTTTTTTAGTATTTAAAAAACTGGCTGAAAGGACAAACGGAATGACAACAAAGGACCTTTTTCAGGCTATTGAAAAGACGCCCACTTTGACCAAATTGCAACATTCACAGCCAGACTTCAGAAGAGCCACCTCTACAATGTCACATCCCAAAACCACCTGCTACTTTTGTAATACTTTACATAAATTCATCTCTTACCATGTGTAGATTAAATATGAAAGTAAATTTTATCTTTTGTAACAGAAAAATTAGTTTCATTTACCCCAAATAGAAGGGAGTCCTAAAGATAGAAATAAGAATGTTACACTAAAATCAGTCCTCTTCAGAGAATCTGAAACGAGCGTCTGCTTCTGCCAAGTGCAGATGTGCACGTGCTAAAGGACGACAGCACAGACTCACAGAGACCAACAGGACCCCCTGGGATAACCAGACCACCAAAAATGACCTGCGAAGATTACGGTTTTGTCACAGAATGCTATGAATTCTGATTACGTTCAAGCTCCTCACACGTCAAGGGTGGCCCGACACTGGAAAACCCCGCTGCAAGGAGCATCAAGAACTAGGGATGTCACAGGCAGATTTATCTGCCAATAGATCAAGTTGTCCCCATAGGTTGCTTACTTCACTTTATTTTTGAATAATGAGAAACCATAGAGATAAATGTAAAATATGGGTTCAAGGTTTATTCCATCAACGGTAAACAATCCAACTCAGGGAAGCTAGCTTGGCTGGCAAGTATTCCGGTGGAAAGAGACTTGTGGTTGAGACTCACCACAAGATTAACGCTAGCAAGAAGGGCCACTGGGGCCCAGGAGGGAGAAAGGGTTATTAGGTTTGCTGGGACAAAACCAGCGGAAAGAAAGGAGATCCTGCGTACACAACAGGAGAGGCAGACTACGCCTGGTGCTGGGGCAGCAGGACCACTGCACACAGCACGTCCCTTCTGCAGAATGCTCTCAGGGTGGGAAGTATCTGGAAATTAAGTCATTTGAGGAGTGTGATCGCTGTGAAAAACTGTAACCCAAAGCAGGGGATTTAGCTCAGTGGAGTTGCACCTCCTTAGCATAAGGTCCTGAGTTCAATCCGTGGCACCAAAGAAAAACAAAAAGTGGCGACCCAAGTCCCTCTACTGCACACAATCTCCCTCATTCAGTTTTACTTTTTCTAGCACTTTCATCGCCTTCTAGGCCACATAAACTGCTTTCACACGCCATACTTACCATCTCTCTCCATGAAAATGGGTATTTGTTCGCTTGGGCAATGTCAGGTCAGCCCAGGGCTTCGCGCGTGTCAAACAGGCCCCGCCGCCCTGAGATGCATTCCTGACCCCTGAGGAATTCTTTCTGAGTTTTATTCACTCATCTACCCCTGGTGCACAAAATAATGCTTGGCACATACCAGGCGCTCAGTAAACAGGAACGATTAATGAATTCTTTTGAAAGAAGTACAGCTCCCTAGAACTGGAAAAGAGAAAGACTGGTGAAATGCAACCAGGTTATTGTTTGCATAATTATAATATATAGGCAATACTGGGGATCAAACTTAAGACCTTACATTTGGCAGGCAGGAGCAGCTCCACTGAACTAAATCCCTGGCTTAAAAATTTGTATTTCTTTTTTTACTTATTACAAGTACAGATTTTGAGACCAGAAAGATGAGTCTGAAATTCATATTTGCCATTTATAAGCAACACACATTGGGAGTATTTGGATAACCTCAATTTTCACAGAGATTTATATAGCCAATAGAGTGCAAATCCAAATACCTAGGAACTGAAAGAGAACACATAGTATTAAAGCTGGAAGAGTAAATAGCACTTATTTCTGCTACATCATTGTGGTGATTAAGATAACATGTAAACAAATTTTTAAAATTTCTGACCTCCAGTAAGATCCCTATGCACCACTACACCTAATTCAGAATGTACAGACTCGCCGGTGGCGGGAGCCAGCTCGTGCATACAGCCAACTCTATGTGACTCTCCTGTTGGCTTCACCCTCACACCTTCCTGAGTGATGCAGTCTGAGCCCTGGAAACTAGAAAATACCACTTACCAGAGCTCTCCGCACAGAGGTGGCTGTTAGCAATATCTCATACACCCCATAGGCTACAATCAGGAACAGAATCAGAGACTAGAACAATGTAAGAGTAAACTCATAAGTGAGCTTTTCGGCCCAAAGCAGAAAGACTGTTTAAACAGAAAGCGACGCGTCACTTGTAAGGAGTCCACGAGATAAAACTGCCAGTTTTCCACTGGACTCAGCTGCCACGTGGAAGCAGGAAGCAGCGCCTCGTTTCCACACGCCCCAACGCCATCACACCGGCAAGCACTCAGCTTTGCGTCACAGTGCACAACTGCTTCCTTTCACCTGAAAGATTCGCAAATTCTACAATACATGTTCTACCACATTCCAGTTAATTCCCATGGTTCAAACCACTAGAGAGAATGGTTAGTGACTTCTTTTAAATAGGAAAGGTACAGTTTCCCCTTTTTAATCTTAGTTCTCCACGGGAAGAGAAATACTCACAATCCCAGCACTCTGGAAGACTGAGGAAGTTGGATCTTAAAGGCAAAACCATCCTAGCAACTTAGCAACTTAGTGAGACTCTATTTCAAAATTTTTGAAAAAGGCGTTAGAATGTAGCTCAGCACAAACGCTCTATATTCAACCATCCATAGTACCAACACAAAAAGAGCTCAATTTCTCAAATAAAAAAGTAACCACAATGGAACTGTTACATAAAGAAAACCACACCTTGCACTGTACCTATTATTCTAGGCTCTGAGGAAAACAATGAAATTAGCATTAATTTTTTTTTGTGGCACTGAGGGTTGAACTCAGGGCCCAAGTATGCTAGGCAAACACTTTAGTAGCACCTTACATACAACATTATCATGGACGTTTTTCCAAGTAGCCAATGAAAAAAGCCTGTGACAATGACTGTATTCATACAGATCGTCTTCCCACCTCTCTGTATAATTCATTTCTCTTTTCTCCTCAGTCTAAACTCAAAATTTGCACAACAGAGAACAAGTATGAAATAAAAAAATATGTATGTCTGAAATTCAGGCAATCCACATAATACTACATAATTCTACCTCAAGTAACTTGAGACTCTTTCAATGCTACAAAAGCCATAAAAGTTTGTAACAAATCCCCACAAACAAGATACCACAAACCGCAAACAACATGCCATGTAGAGTAAATCAACCCAGAGTACTAATTCAGAAAAATAAGCTGAATGAGAAGTCTAAGGGCCGGAAAGTAGAAAGCAGGCTGGGTGAGACACCCTGGGTTTTAATCCATTCTTTTCCATCTCAATAATTATGTGGTTCCAGGAAAATCACTTAAACCAAAATGCATCTTATGTATGGAACAAGAAAAAATTTCTCGTGGCCTTCACAGCTTTCCAAAAGGGTAAGCGACATAAAGAACTGTATCTGTCCCTGAACTAAAAACCAAGTTCTTCCCATTGTGCCTCAGCCTTTGGATACAGTATTTTGTACCAAAAGATCATCTGCTTCTTTGTGTCCCCTTCAACGTCTTTTCAGATTACACTACAGGGCAGCAGCTGTGAACCTATGGCACACTTGTCGTGTGTGTTTTAAGACAGAAGATGTTAAAATTTGAGTCATTTTTTTCCCTAAACACTCTGTATACCAGTTTAATTGCAGCTTTGGCACTGTGCAATATTAAGTGGCTTTTGGGTTGCAGACCGGGTCCTCGGCTCTAAAAGGTTCACATCACTGTTCCAGGATGTGGAACAGTGTGGCCCGGCAGTGGGGAACAAGTAGCACATATGCCCCTGGAGGCAGAGCCCTCTGCCGCACAAGAGCCAAGTCACCCCGGCTGCCAAGTGCCAGTATTCAGGTTTGATTACAGCATTGCCACTATGTGATAAATAGACGGGTTTGGGGTGGTAGTTTGGGCACTCATCCCTAAAAGGTTAACATCACTGTTTTAAACACATAAAACCCTGCCTAACCCTATTCAGGGTATAGCAGAATGAAAATCCACACCCACATTTTCTTACAAGTGACTTTTCATTCCACTACAACTAAATTATATGTATACACTCACCATAAAGTTTTATGTACTAATTAACCCATGTTTTAATATATTCTCCACACTCAATGAAACATCATCCCATTTAGAATACAGGTTGAGTATTCCTTTTCGGAAATGCTTTGGGACCAGAAGTGCTTGCTTATATAAAATGAGTTATCTTAGAATGGGACTCAAATTTAAAGACAAAAATCATAAATATATGATATCCTGAAAAATTTTTGCCATTGTGTGGGTTGTAGGTATACCTTATTGGTAGTTTCTTTGGGTATATAAAAGGTTTTTAACTTGATATGATCCTGATTTTTGATCTTTGGAATACCTTCTGTGTGATCGGGATTTTGCTCGTAAAGTCTTCGCTTACATCTACATCTTCTAGAGTTTTACCTGTTCTATATTCTAGTAAAGTGTTTCTAGTTTTATATTTAGATCTTTGATAGGTTATAGGGAAAAAGGAAATCTCTTTGTTGGTGGGGGTATACAACTGGTACACCATTGTGGAAATCAGTATGGAGATTAAAAAAAAAAACAAAAAACTTAAAACTAGAGGTTCCATTTGACCCAGCTGTTCTCCTTCTAGGTATCTCCTAAAAAGAGTTAAAAGCTTCACACCACAATGACAGGTGCATACCCATGTTTACACAGCACAATTTATAATAGCTAAATCTTGGAAACAGCCCATATGCACATCAAAAGATGAATGAATAAAGAAAATGTGATATTTATATACAGTGGAGTACTACTCTGCCATAATGGATAAACTTCAGTGAATTGTAGAAAAACAGATGTACCTCAAGACCATAATGTTAAGTGAGGTAAGTTGGACATACATGTTTAAATGTAGCACTGCTTCTCTTGAAAGTGTAAACAGGGTTTTGGGAAGTAGGAAGAACAGGTTCTGAAAGGAAGAGGAGCAAAGGAGAGAGGAAGGAAAGAAGGGAAGGGAAAAAGGAGAGAATGAAAGAATAAAGACGCAAACAAAGCTTTTATGGTGGGGAAGGGAGGAGAAGTTCAAGCGAGGGGAGGGGAATGAGAGAAAAAGAATTAAGATGTATCATTTACAGGTACAAATTCCCCATGATCAATATCTACACCAAATATGTATCACTAAAAAAATAAAGAGAAACAAAAAGAAAAAGAAGAAATATTAGGTTGGGTGAGTACAGCAGTACCCTTAAGCACCTGTATATATAGAGTATAAGCAGGACTTTCAGTCCACATTAATGACTAATGTAGCAGAACTAATAGCCCAGCAAGTTTGAGAGAAGGTCTTCAACCTAATTATAAAACCAAGCCTCTCATTTAATATCTCCTTGATTTCTACTACACTGAGAAAAAAGGTTTAAGAAATAGCAGGGGATGTATTACAAAGCACAGCATCAATATCACCTTATGAGCGTGGTAAGAACAAGATGGACACTCTTTTACTGTGGTATTGTTTCTCAGGAAAGAGAAGAATCTGCAGTTCTCTAAGGGAATCATGAATGCTACCACACAGAAAAAAAAAAAGTATCGTATATCAGAAGAGGTTATATCACCCAAAATCTACGGCATCCAATCAGGAACAGCATCCTCGGTAACTGCCATTGAAGCTAAAGTCTAAAGTATGTATAGCTGTTATCCAGAAAAAAAATGGAAAAGAAAGAACATTCCAGGTGAAAGGAAACATGTATTTTCGGGCGTAATGTTGGAAAACATTATGATTTTAAGAAGCTGAAACAACTTTATTGGAATATAAAATTGGAATATAAATTGGAATATAAAATGGCAACAGGAGAGAATAGTTTTATAGATTACATCTCTACAAAAACTCCACCAAAGAGATGAGTCTGCTTCTCATTTTGAATTCTGGTGGCTTGTGAAGGTGCTCCTATGTGAGGTCTGCAGCAGGGTCCTTAAAGGGCCTCATGACTACCATTTTCTCTCTTCTGGGGGTTTTGCTGTGATCCGAAGAGACGTGATCTCACCATGTGGCTCGGGCTGGCCCTGACCTCCTCACCCCAAGGGAACCTCCAGCCTCGGGCTCCAGACCGGCTGGGACAACAGGTGTACACCACTGCACCGAGCCACTTTCACTCCCTGGCAATGCTGCTTGCGATTACCAAATAGGAATCCAGCCCCTGGAAGAAATGTAATCAAACAGAGGAGAACCCTTGCACTCGAAAGGAGAGCCAGTATCAAAGTGCAGACACAGGGGAAAGGCACAGTGGAATATGGGACTCAGCCATCATGCAATTAAACAGACCAGATGAGTGTGCCCAGGTGAAATCAGGTCAAGAGCCATCTTGCTAACCAACCTGCAAAATCACAAGAAATTAAAAATCACTGCTTTTTTTTTTTTTAACACCACCGAGCTTTGTGGGCTGCAATGGGCAGCAGGTGAGTAAAGGCCAGATCACACAGACCTGGACTAAGGACTCTGACCTGCATTCTGAAATCGATGGGGAAAGAAGACAGGGTGTGAGAACAAGGCAGTTCACAAGAGTCCCACATAGTCCCTAGTCCAACAACCTTTCCAAGGCCGCAGAGGTATTATGAACATGCAAGAAGGAGATTTACCACAAGACACAAAAGAAAAATAGTAGAGTCAAAACCCATAGTGTTTTTCTAGTTGTCTACAATCCACAGTAGACTAACTTCACATCAACTCTCATGTATTTGCATATTACATATTTTAGGAAGAAAGTAGTGAGCCAGGGAGTAGGGACTTTCCAAAATACTTTGTACCTTGAGCATCTTTAAATACAAAGAAGAGAACATACAGAAAGGCCCAGGTGCGACGTAGGCAAGAAAACACACAAAACACTTTACAACACCAAGGTTTTTGATTCAACTAATATAACAAACAAGAAACGACATTTGCTTAGTCACCCTAAAATAGAGAAAATTCAGCAAAATTCTACTCATTTTTAAATTTTCTCTACATGGAGAGTCCTTCTTCTCACTGATAAGCAAATATGTGCGCATTACCAAAAGCAAAGCTGCACCGCTGTGACACTGCCACAAGACTGTTAGGGAAGCGCCAGAAGAGGAGGCTTGTGCTCTGGAATATAAAGCCCAGCAAACCGTCGCGGCTCAAGACCTCAAGGCACGGTGACAAGGGATGACAACCCGACAGGAGCCTGAACACTGGCGCCGTCTCCCCGCAGGCCTCAGCCGCCCCCGCCCTTCCACCCTTGCTCTCTTGCTGCAGATTTCCAAGGCTGAGGCCTGCATTTCGAGCGGCAGTGCCCACTGGTCTCCCCTCAGCGCTGCCCTGGGAAGCGCCTTAAAAGTCAGCTTTCTCCTGCAGGGGGTGGCCAGCTCGCCCACAGGGCGAGGAGGACGCTCTCTCTGGGGCTCACCGCACAACCCTGGCCGGTCTGCTCGGGTAAGAGCAGCCACAACCAACCGTGCCTCGTTTGATAAAGAGCATATTTAAAGTTGCGCTTTTATTTTATTTTATTTTTACCACCAGTTTTAACTTCTGACAAACATCAGCACTGATGCAGAGAGTGATACAGGATATAAACAATGGGACATAATTAATGAAATTATGTCAAAATTAAGCAAGATTTTACTTGAGGCATGTGGTGCTAGATGATTTTAGTTCTGAAAGTCATAAACAGGTAGAAGCAGACTTTCACTCAATTTATAAGAAAACAAAATATGAAAATTCTCATATTTTTAAAATTTACTTTTTTTGGTAAGAGAAGCTGCCAGAATCAAGAGAATAAAATACCATTAAAGACTAAACATACATCTTGACCTTAAGAAATATATTTCACATTATTTGGCAAAATGATCATCCTTACTATAAATTTAGGAAGAAGGAAAACTTTGGATACTAACAATTTTCTTTATTTAGCTAAGCTACAAATAAGAATAGAGATTTATTAAGAAAAAAAGAACTTGATCAGTGGGCAAGAACAATTTCTTTCAATTTAACTACGCGAACTAAAACATAACGGGAAATTTCTGAGTGCACTACTCTAAGGGCCTTGGCACAAAAGCCCACTCCAGCTGACCCGTTCCAGCTGAGTCAGACCCTGCACACAGGCTGCCGAGGACAAGACGGTCAGTCCCTGGATGTGCTCTTAGGTCCTACAATGACACAGTTAAAATGACAAGCTCACCACTAATTACCTGAGAAGCCTAATACTTTTTCTGCATTGAGACCAGACAATGTTAAGCCCAGAATAAAATAAATAGAGTCAAGCACACACCTCTTTGATTTCAGACTTCTTAAAGGCCTCAAGATATAACTGCCCTATGGTATAATCCATGACATAAGATGTATTCATAGTTTTTCTGAGCCTCATGAAACACGTTCTGCCATGAGATCATATCACTGAAAACATTTCATGTAGAGAACAGGGAAAGAAGTCCTTCAGGACAAAGAACAAGGCTCCGCTGCTGCCTCTGTATGCAGGGCAATGAGTATTTTTTAAAATTGAGAATGCAACCACTGCAGGTCAACAGCAGGAACTGACTCCTGATGTTCTGTCCTGTCCTGCTTAGCTCATTAATGCAGGGGACCCTAAGCCAGTAGGGTAAACACACGTATTTCTTTTCTGGCACTTTCAAAGCAACCGTATTATGATTATAAACCTAAAGAGCAAAGATATACACAAGTCTACTTTAACTTTAAAGTAGCATAGATCACATTCCGACCAAGCTTCTTAGACCATCAACTGAACATGATATATACTCTGAACTTACTATAGCTTCAGTTTTACATGTAAAGAATCATTCTACGTCTCTCTCTTCATCTTTTTTTTTTCCAGCCTGAAGAATAAACCCAGAGCCTTCACAATGAACTACATCTTCATTGCCTTTTAAATGTTTTTACTTATTCACTTAATTTTTGAGACAAGGTTTCCATAAGTTAATAAACTAGACAGGCTGAGCTCAAATTTCCCATCTTCTGGCCTTAGTCTTACAGAGTGCAGGGATTACAGGCATGCTCTGTGGTCTCAGCTTTACTTTTTAATCTTTAAATCAGCTTTTGTGACTTCTGCAAGTTCCTGTACTTCGTCAACATGGCCAGGAAGACCTCAGAATGATCAGCCCCGTCATGAAGCATGTCACTACGCAAACAGGATAGGTTGCAAGAGTTTTACTAATGGCTAATATCATAACACACGCAAAAAGATGACCCCAAAAGGCACCCTGAAACCGTGAGAATTCTCAGATACCAAAACAAAAACAAGCAAACGCCCTCCCTGAGAGTGACTATAATATATAGTGGCCAGATTATGGCGTGCAAGATCTGAAGAAGTCTATCTGTGCTTTGGAGTATATTACCTTCTAACACCCAAACAGATAGCTGGTCATTCTGAGGTCTGAATATAATTTTCCTGGTCTCTACTCTGTTTTCTGGGCCCAGAAAAATACTTGTCATGATTCTAACTCTAATATAAAATGCCTTCATTTGTTATCATTATTAAATATGAGATTCAATTTATATATACTAATTATTATTGTCACTTTCCAATTTTACAGTAAAATAGAATACAAATAGCACATGCACTCAAAAGAGTTATCACAAGGGTCAAATTTTGTCTTAAGGATCACTTTCTGTAAAATGAACACAAAAGCGATGGCCCACAGCAAATACTAGCTAAGTGCTTATTAAATGAATACAAGTGATATTGCTCTGGGGGACTGGCAATGTAGCCCACAGGCATGTGGGCCTGGACTTGGATGCCAGCCCTAAAGAAGGAAAAATGGTTCTATTTTTTGAACTATAATTTATAATATTTATGCTTGCATTCTTTGTGTCAAATAGGCTACATTTTTTTTTTCTGGTCACTCCCTGAACTGAACAGAAAAATTTTACATGCCTATTAAAAGTCAATACAGAAACAGTCTCTTGAAGTTTTCTTTTCTTTCTCTGAACTCTGTCTTGCAGGACACATACCTTGGGGAATAACCATCTCAGGAAATAATACCCTACTACATGAGATGCACTAGTTGTGTGTGATTAGGTTTATTTAAATTCTAGTTTGTAATCACTATATGGATTTCACTACTGCCAGTCATGAGTCTTGCCTTTCAAGATGAAAAGCAATGCTTTAGAGGGGTACTCCCTGCTGAGTATACACCTTAGAAAAGTAATATCTTCACATATGAGAGGAAAGGTCAGGTGAGTTTGGATAATACTGCATTTTGTATGCCCTATACAAGTCTTAAGAAAATCTGCAGTTATGGAAGTCATCAATTCTATAGAACTCAAAAGGCCCAAACTTATTTGGGAACCAAACACTTATTTCTTGCACTGTAAGAGATTAGTACTATATAGTTGAAAGAATCTTTGGCTAATTTTTTATTTTCTCAGATGAACAAAAGCTGAATTCCAGGAATAAACATCCTACTTGACTCTATCTATATATCTAACCCTATGCCAACACCAAAGTAAGGCCCAGGAATCTTAGTTCAAGTCCAAAGAATAGGTTTGCTATTTCTTAGAAAAATTTAAGGAAATGCGCCGGAATTGTCTTGGGGTTTTTTTTCCTTAAAAAAGAACACACCAGGGCCTGAGATTTAGCTCAGCCATTCTGGCACCTGCCTAGCAAGTGCAAGATCCTTGGTTCAATCCCCAGTAACTACATACAATATCGGGTATGGTGACTCAAGCCCACCAGTAATCAATACCACATACCACAACGCTGGGCATAGTGGCTCACACCTATAACCCTGGTACTCAGGAGGCAGAAACAGGAAGACTGCTGAATTTGAGGCTTGCCTGGGCTACATAGTGAGCTCAGGGCCATCCTGAACTACAAAGCGAGATCTTGCCTCAGGATAAAAAAAAAAAAAAAAAAAGTTAAGCAAGTTGAATAGCAGATATTGAACATACTATAAATACTAATAGCTTCCAATGTCACGAACAGTCCATCAGATACTATACGCTCTTTGTGCAAGAAGTTAGCCATAGAAAGAACCCTCAGCTTACCAAGGAAGTGGCTCTAATGAAAAAAAAAAAAAAAAGGGCTACACACCTAAAATACTATCTCCTTGAAATTTTACAAGACAATGAAAAATGAGGGAAGGGAGAAAATCAACAATAGGAAAGTGCTTAGGTAATAATGTGCTAATTTTGTTGAACAGCATTAAAATATGTGACAGATGAATACTCATTGTATAATACTAGCATTCATTTACTCATTATATTAGTATATTCATCTATAATACTGCTGGACTGGGAAGCACAGAACATAGAACAGGCATTAAATTCTTCTTCATGCTCCAACACATATGAAAACCAACAGGCAAGTTAGAAACAGTCCCTGTGTCATTAGGACAGAAGTGCTCCTTTAAGGCCACAAGTGATCTATTTGGGAAGCCTAGTTTTTTTTTTTATTGAGTTCTTTATATATAGCTTTTATATACAGCTCTCACAATCATACTCAACATTGGGGAATTTGCACCAGTATATGACAGAAGTTAATTCTCATTTTTACCTATATCCCTACCCACCCATAACCCCCTACCCCTTATATAAATGCTATTTCTTTTTCTTTCTGAATCATATGTATCCTTTCCCCTCATGACGTTCCCCCACCACATTCCCTTTGAATATTTCCTATTTTACAAAATCTACCATACATTCTAGAACTCATTTACATCTACAGGTTTTCATACCAGAGAAAACATACGGTATTTATTTATGTTTTTTAAATTGAATTCTTTATTGGCACAATTTATATACATCTCACAATCACATATAACATTAGGGAATTTGTACCAGTATATGACATAAGTTAATTCTCATTTTTACCCATATCCCTACCCACCCACACCTCCCCACCCCCTTTATACATACTCTTTTATTTTCTTTCTGAATCACATTTATTCCTTCCCCTCATTACATTCCCACACTAAATTTCCTATGGAAATTTCCCGCTCTGTAAAAGCTGTCATATTTTCTAGAGCTCATTTGCATCTACAGGAGTTCATGTCAAAGAGAAGATCTGGTATTTGCCTATCTGTGATCTATTTGTTTCACTTATTAGTATATCCTCCAGGTGTCTCCATTTGCACATAAATGGATCGATCTTGTCATTCTTTATGGCAGGATAATACTCCATTTTATTAAAAAACCACATCCTCTTCATCCAGTCTCCATACGGTATTTATTTTAAAATGCAGGTTCTCAGAACCAGCCACCGTGGTGCTACCCACCTACAACTCCAGGTTCAAGCACCATCTGAGCAATTCAGCAAGATCCTGTCTCAGAAAGTTTTTTGTTTTAGTTTGGTTTGGGGTTGGTTTGTTTGTTTTTTAAGGTTAGGGTGCAACTTTTCCTGAAGGCTTTAGGTTCAATCCTCAGTAAAAAACACAAACTGGCTTCTGTTCCAAACATTCCGCTTCCGAAGGCTTGAACAAAGTGTGCCTAGGAATCTGCAGGTGTAATGACCACCCGGGAGAGTGTGAGACCACTGATCTGTGGACCGCACGTTTCACTCCAGAAGAATTTACTGGGTTCCGAGTATCAGCCAAGCCCTGCTGCAGTGCTGCAGCCAGTGCAATGAATAAAGCAACCCCTGAGAGTGGCTCGTAACTATTACAACAGTAATCGTATTTCTTACTCCTTAACATTAAAATGCCACTTCTCAAACGCATTAAAGAAAATCCAGAATCAAAACTTCTCCACTTTCTCATTTGACTTTTATTAAGAGCATAAACATACTCAGCAGCTCTCTGGGCCTGACCAAGGTCAGCCTACCTGGACACTGGCCAGGCGTGGAACTGGCTGGCCTCTGGCAGAGCACCAGAGTGGCTCTGGGAAAGAGCCCCAGTGTCCCCTGCCCTCCTGGACAGCAAACCTTGCAGGGAGTCAGAGGTCGTGACTGGACATGGGGGAGGGCAGTGACAGAGAAGGAAAGAGAGGCTCTGCTTCACAGGAAGACAAGTTAAAGAACTTCTGGAAACTGCAAGTTCTTGTCTGCTTCTTGCTGGATGTTGACACTGGCTTGGGCATTTGACGCCTGTTACAATCTGCTTCCTTGACTTCTCTGTGTTTCATCATTTATTTCCTGATTTGAAATTCCTTACTGCATATTGTTTTAGCCCTTTTTTCTCCCTTCTCTAGCAGCAAACTGCTCCACATTTCTCCAGGTGAGTGAGAAGGAGAGCTGAAGGTGGTGATGACATTCAGCAGGGACTGAGGCATCCGCCCAGTGCTGGCTGTCTCGGCAGCCGCGAGCAGCGAGCTGCTGGCTCGGGCACGTGTCACAGCAGGCCTTGCTCCTCTCGGTCACTTACATCCTGCAAACGGTATTCCAACCTGGCACACACTCACATCTGGCCGTGCGCCCACCAGCCTACACCCATTCCAGAAGAGGCAGAGGACAGAAAACGACAAAAGGAAAGTGTACTCTGCATGGGGAAGAAAACACCTAAGCATTTTAGATGTTAAAAATGTGGCTCTCTGTAAAGTAAGAAGGTACAAGAAAAAGGTTGACAACCAAGAACTGTTTCCAGTGAATGCCTTTACACAACACTTTTTAAATGCTTTTTAAATGAAATCTAAACTTACTAAAGAATAAAGAA
The DNA here is from genome assembly GCA_004025085.1 of Thryonomys swinderianus. Classification (NCBI taxonomy): domain Eukaryota; kingdom Metazoa; phylum Chordata; class Mammalia; order Rodentia; family Thryonomyidae; genus Thryonomys; species Thryonomys swinderianus. Next base: position 48,367 of record PVIC010002718.1, on the reverse strand, counting down.
GAGAGGCAGTACCCAAAATGCTAAAAATTAGTGTATTTTCTCAGGTGTTGTATATAAGTTCATTTTAATTTCCAGCTAAAGAAAAATTCATCTGCTTTTTTATTTCGGGGTATGTTTGGTATCCTAAGGCCTGCAGGCATTGGGAGTGACTGGTAAGTAAACAACATTTTATGTCTATTGTTAGGTAAACTAGTCCCCCAGCTCCTGCCTCCCTGGTCCCCAAAGGAAAAAGGACTAGTGCTCCAAGAGAATTAGACCTAAAAGCCTCAGCGAGTAGTTCGTGAAGCAAACAAACTGCTCCTGAACAGCTCTCTATTCTTTTACCTGATTTGTAACTCTGGGGTCCAAATTCATAAAACTAGAAACAGAACACCCAAGATAGAAATATCCCCTACATATAACTTAGAGCCTAGAAAAATCACACAGGGTGGATGTAAAGGGGAAGCAGAAAATAAATACAGCATTTCTTTATATTCTGAAATAGGATAAGTTGTAAGGATGAAAACTCCTGTATTTATGTATTAAAATCACCCATGAATACACTGAAGCAAGTTATATGAAAATTACTAGGCTTGTTTCATTCCAGTGCTAAACTGCCTACTTCTGATTAAACTCCTGAGGCTTTCAAGCAAAACCTTTTATCAGAGGTAACTTTGGGGGTGGGGCAATCTGGAGATGGAACTCATAGCTTTGCACATGCCAGGTAACACTTAAGCTCCACTTTAAATTTTATTCTGGGACAGAGTTTCAACTAAGTTGCCCAGTAAGGCCTGAGTAGATTCTTCTCTCTCAGTCACCTAAATGTCTGACATTACAGGCATGCAATCAATAATAAGTTCTAAAAGCAAATATACAGCAATTACTCTGACAGTGCTGAATTTTTTATTTTATTTTATTTTATTTTATTTTACTTTATTTTTTTTGAGACAGGGTCTCGTTTTGTAGTTCAGGCTGGCACTGAGCTCACTATGTAGCCTAGGCAAGCCTCGAACTCAGCAGTCCTCCTGACTCTGCCTCCTGAGTGCTGGGATGACAGGCGTGAGCCACCACACCCGGCTGACAATGCTGAATTTCATCTGAGCCCTGCACTAAAGAAAGCAGCCCAGTCCATACAGGCTCGCCCTGTTTTCGCAACCTTTATGAGTGGAGAAAAAGGCCTGAGAGCACCACTGTCTGGAAACAGTCTGCACCCATGTCACCTCTCTTCAGTGACCTTAGCCATACAAAGTCTTGTTTCCCCGCAGCTAATAATCCCTCCCCATTAGCAAAGTGCTCTGTATTCTAATAGCCTGAATAAACCTTCCAGTCCATCCACACCTTTATGAGAACCCCAACGCCCAAGCAGAGCTCAGGCTCATTCAAAACAGTATTTAAGATCACATGGCAGCCAGCTGCTAGCCTACATCTCCAGACCCAGAGCCCGAGAAGTCCTGGAAAATTCAGTACTACCCTCAAGAACTGCCTACCTCCAAGTTTAAATGCTAGAATATTTTTCTTTAAAAATAAAGAGTATAATTAAACTGGCTCAGCTTACTTAAAATGTTTATAAAATAAGTCATTATATCACAATCAAGAATAGCCATCTTTACCACACAGATTTTTTTTTTTTTTTGAGACAGGGTCTCGCTTTGTAGTTCAGGCTGGCCCTGAGCTCACTATGGTGCCCAAGCAAGCCTGGAACTCAGCAATCCTCCTGTCTCTGCCTCCCGAGTGCTGGGATGACAGGCGTGAGCCACCATGTCCAGCATTTACCTCACAGATTTTAAAAGCTACATATGCACAGAAATACTATAGTAAGCATAAAATCTGTTATGATTTAAATATCATAAATCTCTTGGCAGTCATCTGAAAAACAAATTCTACAAGGAGTGACCATGATGCCACAGACACTGTCTCCATGAAACGTGCAGCTTGATTTTATTTCCCAAAGAAAAATGAACTGAATCGACCAGTGTCCTCCACTGGCTCAGTCACCAACCCAAAAAGGCCACAGAGTAGTCAGTGAAGCACAGAAGAAAAAACATCCGAAGAACTGGCTCTCACCCTGGAACTCTGTCCTGCTTAGAAATCAGCGCCCACCACCTTCAGCCGTGCGCTCACACAGCACGCTGCCATCATGGCAAGGCGACAGCAGCACGCCAGGCTGCGTCCACTCACCCTGCCAGCACGCAGGGCCTGGGTCCTGAGCCACAAGTGTCGACACAGCCCCACACCTTCACGATAAGCCCACATGCACCATACCTGGCACTTGCACCCCTATACTCTAGGGTACCACCTGACATCAGTAGAAACTCACCCAATATTTACTGAATCAATTTATAAGTACCAACTGCTATTTCTGTTATTGCTATTACAATGTGGCTAAAAATTACTGATTCTGTTTAGTGTAGAAAAAAAAAAGCCAAAGTTCAATATGCCATTGTTGTACCTTGGATTCAATAGCTAATGCTCAAAAAAAACCCAAAATCCACTTACAGATATACCTGTCATCTTTATTATCATTTAGTGCCTAATTCAAGAGCAAGAAATGTGTCTTCCTTTCTCTTACGGATACCCTAGCTGTATAGTATTAAACAAATAATCCAGTTCTGCTGACAAAAGACCCACTTCCAGGGCTCTAAGGCCCAAACAGTTCCGCTTCTCTCCAAAGTACCCAGTGATACAGGTGTAAAGTCTGCTTACTTGTGGTATCTGTGTCTCTACTACAAAATTCTTAGACTTTTAAATGAATGACAAGATTTCTTAAACTTTAATATCTAGGATCCAATATTATGTTTAAACTAGCAGCACTATTAATTCATTTTTTCCCATAGAATGTGAATTTTAATCAAAAGAAATGAAAAAAAAACACATTAAATACCAAGTCAGAGAAACAAAAGATGAGAGTAGAGGTAGGCCACACAAGGGGTAACTTAGTATTTGCTAAAAATAGCATTGATAACTAAGATACAAAAATTAATGTGCAGAGAGAAGTTGGGCCCTCAAAATGAGTAGAGAAGATAAGACACCCAAGACTGTGGGCGGAGGTGAATCTAAAGGGAGCCGGGCCCCAACCAGACGTGCAGCAGCCAGGTCTCCACGCATCCCTGCAGATAGACAGCAACTTCAGCTCCTACTGTAACTACCACCACCTGGTCCAGGGAGCCCGGTGGCGATCACACACACAGAGGATGACTGAAACATCTATACCATATTGTTCTCCTCCCTGAATGTATGTGTTCTTTCCATATATCCTTACTGTGTGACTTGCTTCCCTACCGTGTCAGTATTAGCTAAGGAACTGTATTTGTATTCCTGTTGGTTGAATGCTGTTTGACTCGTGTTAGAGTCACACTGTTATTTTGTTGTACAAACTACGCCTGAATTAATTATAAAATTCTACCCACCCCGATCTACAAAAGCTATCACTTAAATGGAAATGCTTTCCAAGGTTAGCCCAAGGCTCAGAAGCAGTGAGGACTGTGGTCGCTACCACAGGGTCAAGGCCTTCGGGACAGAATGCAGGTATTGCCTTAAAAGAGAGAACTCGAACAGGCACTTGCTTCAGTGAGCACAAACGAGTGAGGAAGAGGATGTGCTGCACCCTAAGGCACTGTCGCCGACCCCATGTAGCACCACGCTCTAGTGGAGACAGTTCTACGGCCAATCTGACTGGAGGAGCAGTCTCCTAAGGTAACCAGCAGCTCTATGCAGCCCTGGAGACTTGCTGCCTGGCTCCTTGTGCCAGAGGAGCTACATTTTTTATTTCATCTTCATTCATTTGAATATAAACTTTTTGGATGTAAATTTTTTTTTGAGACAGGGTCTCGCTTTATAGTTCAGGCTGGCCTTGAACTCACTGTGTAGCCCAGGCAAGCCTGGAACTCAGCAATCCTCCTGCCTCTGCCTCCCGAGTGCTGGGATGACAGGCGTGAGCCACCACGCCCGGCACTAGGAAACATTTTAAATTGCGTGTTGTCAACACTACATTTCTATGGAACGGCACCACTCCAGAGCTCCAAACCCCTTAAGCTTCCAGAGTTTCAACTTCTTCTTTTTCCGCCCTGGATTTCTTCAGCAGTCTGGCGAGGCCTTTGGCACTCATCAGAATAATTTTCATCGATGATAAAAGATAAAATGTGTAAAAAGAGTACACAGGAAATCAGTTATACTGAAATAAGTCAACAAAGTATTTTTAAATAAACATACAATGATGCTTTTTCTTAAGGCACTAAAGAACTATAAATAGTGATGAGACTAGTAACTACTGTAATTTCTAAGGAGTAATAAGCATAAATGAGACCATGAGAGTAAAATATAAAAGACTCCCATTAGTGACCAAGTCGTAACTATTTCATATGTCACTCTGCATTACTGCCCTCATTAATATCTGTGGGAAACGTTCAGGTTTCACTAGGGATTAGTACAAATGTAAATATTTTCACCCAACCCAAACTGATGGATCTCCCAGTGTCTACCTGCAGACCCCGTGGGACCTGCGGACAAGTTAAGAACGCTGTGTTAATAACTGGCGACTGTGAGTCTGTCAATGATCTCTATCCCTAGGACATCATTTTACCTCGGCTCGTTCCTGTTAGTTTGCTATTCGTGACTCACAATTCCTGTTTTTGACCCTGGCCAAACCAGTATTATAAGGAAGTGCTTGCACTTCTTGTCCTCTGATACTTTTGTTCTGCAAAGGGAACAGGAAGAACAGCCAGCACAATACACTGAGAAGGAAAAAAACCCTAAATACACACTATTCTTTGGGTATGATTATTTCTGTGTACTTGAATGAATAGTCAGCAACCAGAAGGATCAGTGGTGCTTCAAATAATTAATTACACAAAGCATTTTCCACTGCTCATTCTCATTTGCAAACCCTTCTATAATACCCTTTACCAGGTACTGTCCCAAGGACCACAAACAAAACTTCTGAACCCACCTGTGTGAGTTGAGTACTACTACTAGTACTAGTCCCTTTTTGCTGAGGCTCAGAGAGTTTAAGCACTGTGACCAAGTCCACGGGATTCCAACAGAGACGACTGTGTCTGTGGTGTCTCCAAGAAACAGGCAATACAAACAAAAATGTGGAACCCTGAGATTCTACTCACTACAAATGAGCCAACCTAACCATCCCTGCCGTTCCCGCCTCCAAATCACTCGGTGCAAACTGAAACCAGGCGAGGTCAGAAAGTCTCTCTTGGCTGGAGATTTGGCTCAGTGGTATCTCACCTGCCTCTCAAAGCTTGGTACTGAAACCACCACCACCGAGAAAGAAAGCCTTTCTTTACATCTTCTGGCCTACTCACAAAAAGGCTGGCAAATTAAAGCATACGTTTTTTGAAATGGAAGATAAACCTACTCTGTATCTAAGCACAGCTCATGCGAGGCTGAACATACTCTCTGCTCTTATCTAAAATATGCTCGGGGAGAATCTGGTCTGGGTGTAAGCCAAGTTTCAACTCCAGCACCTCAGTGTCAGAGAGATTACCTACATACTCGAGGCCTAACCAGCAGACGGGGGCACAGGGGCCTGCTCCTGATTCCAGTCACTCTTTACGTTCGGTTCCAGAGCCCAGCAGTGAGGTAACCTGCCCCGCAGGTGTGGCCAAGGAGGCAGGTAGGTGTGCAGCCACATTCCTCCCTCCAGGGAACACAGGAAACTGTCTCCCTGTTGTGCTTGGCTTACAGAATCAGACAAGCCTTTCTCAGACAATAAACTCAGTGCAAAAGCATTTCAGCTTGCTGCTGCTCTGTATCACCAAAAGCAAAAGCACATAATGTTGCAATAACAATGATCTAGAAAGACAACATTTATTAGGCAAATTTTAACTACAACAAAAATCTTTAGGATGAACACAACTCAAAATATGTTTGTGGCACTGGAAATCTACTGCTACTTTCTCAAAAGTCTCTTGGACTAAGTTAACAGCTTCATCTTGGCTGTGTGAGCTGGTATCCCCTTTCTGTAATGACAGTGCCCCAATAGTAGCTATGATATTAAATGAAAGGACTTGATTTCCTCCAGAGAAATATTTTTTTTTCAACCCCCACATTCCAGGACTCAAATACACAAGATTCTAATACCAAGGGCAAAAAGTCAGGTCTATTAGGCCTGGATCGTTCTCAGATGAACAACCTCAAGGGAATAATCCTATAAGAAAATATTTTCAGGATCTGGGGTAACAACATTTTGGAGCCAGATGAAATTTGTTAGAGTCTGTGCTTTTATTTCTAAAACCCTCTGAAGTCATTTGTTTCCCACAGTTTTTCTCAGAAGTTCCTTGGTGGGAAAGCAAGCCAGGTCCTCGGCAGCGAGCCAGCCAGAGCTGGGCTGCTCCGGAAGAAAGCCCACCTCCTCGCTGAGTCCACACGGCATGGCCAGCTCTTGCCGAGTGGGTGAATTTTTACCTAGACAGCTACCGAGACTGAGAGCGTGTCACAAAACTCTCAAGCTGCATCTGCCGCGGGCTGTGGAATCTCAGGTTTGCAGCTTCAGAGGACTCCGGAAGCGACGCCCAACGGCGAAAGGTGGCTCTGGACAGTGAGGGAGGGTGAGGCGTGTGGGAGGGCAGGAGGACGCTCCGTCAGGGCGAGGGCACAGCGCTCTGGCTGAACCACTTCTCCTTCGGATCCCACAACTATCAGCTGTTCAGCGTCATCTCGGGTGGGCGGCTGCTGCCGGCTTCGCCCCTGCCGGAGGGCGTCTAACCCTCGGGCCCTTGTGAGGCGAGACCGGATGTGAACCCCATACTCCGGAAGCCTGGCACTGGTCGCTGGGAGTAAGGGCGGCCGACATTTTTGCAGTGCACGTAACTGGCATTTCAGGTGAGCCACCACGCCCAGCCAGTCATTTTTAACTTGCTTCTCACAACAAATAGCCTAAGTACTGTCTCCACTGAAAAATCAAAGAATTGCAACTTAAGAAAGTAACTTGCCCCGAATCATTCAGTTTATAAGAATGTGGGCGTGGGGGGTCTTGTTTTTGTTGTGTAAATTCAGAGACTGAATTTTAATCTTCCTCTCACATACCTTTTCTTGACTTACTTGTTGAAAGATGACTAGGAAAAATAAATGAAAAAGACCAAAAGAAGAAGGCTAGGCAGAAAGACGGGGCAAGAAGAGAGGTAAAGAAAATGTACAAGGTACCTAATTCTTTAAACGGATAAAAATAACCTGAACTGATCACAAACGAAGCTCTGCCGGCCTGAGCGTGACAGCACCTGGTTCCCGGCTGCTCGCGCGCAGCTCACAGAAGCAGCTTCCGCCTGCGGTGCGCGGGGCCTCTGAGGAGAGCAGACCTGCGGGAGGAAGTCCAAGCTGGTCCTTCTTTTCCCCCTTTCTCCCTTAAAATGCCTCGCCATGTCTATCAAAAGGAGATCTTCCTTGTGGCTCTTTTTTATGTCACACTTTCGTTTCTGGCACTGTGTCAACTATCTCTCAAACACAGAACTTCAACCAGTGAGTTTGCACGGTGCCACCCCAGGTCACTAAGCAATGCAGACAAGAAGAGAACACAGCAGAAACCCTGGGGCTGCCAGTCACAATATTTACCCACAGTGGAGAGGGGCGCCTTGTTTTCAGTGGAGGATGCACAGCGTTGACAAAGGAAAAATAAAACTACTCTGAGTCAAAACACAAGCAAGAGATGATTTCCTCCCTGCTGCCCTGTGTCATACAGAACAGCCACAGGCTGCAGGCGTGTGTGCAGTGCTGCTGAAGCATAAACAGGCCCTCCTTCAAAACACAAACACCCGGACATCAAGCACACCGAGCACCTCTAGACAGGATGCACAGCTTCCCACATCCACTGCTCGTGGTGAAATGACTTTGTTTCCCCTAAAAATAGATCAACTAAAATAAACACAGTGGTGTTCCAAAACAATGTCACCAACAGCCATTTCTTCCTGTGAATGAGAATGACATCATCTCTTTGTTATAATGACTACATCCAAAAACAGCACAATGGATAAGACTCTCCCTACCAACTCCCTGAGGAACTTTAAATGACTCCCATTTTACAGATGAAGAAACTGAAGCGCATACTTTCACAGAGTTTAACGGTGGTATTTGGACTGTGTTATGAAAAGATCTCAGAAGGTTATCTCTCTTCTTCATCAAAGCCTCCTTAAAATACCTCCTCCACGGGCCGGAGATTTGGCTCAGTGGTTCCAGCGCCTGCCTCTCAAGCGCAAGGTCCTGAGTTCGATCCCCAGAAACCACATACAATGCTGGGTGTGGAGACTCACGCCCACCAGCCATCAATACCACATACCACAGTGCCGGGTATGGTGGCTCACGCCTGTCATCCCAGCACTCGGGAGGCAGAAACAGGAGGATTGCTGAGTTCCAGGCTTGCCTGGGCTACATAGTGAGCTGAGGGCCAGCCTGAACTACAAAGCGAGATCTGTCTCAAAAAAAAGAAAAACCTCCTCCACGTGAATACAGACTCAGAAGAAAATCAGCTAAAATCCCATCTGGGCTAAGTTTGAGTGACTGCAGATCTAAGAAAACACTCCACCAACAGCGAAGGCCCCAAGCACTGAGTGACCCTTCAGCTCGGATGTAAGCTGAAGTTACTCAGGGTTTCTGAGGTCCATACCTCAGACTCAGTTCTTTTCAGTGAATGGCACTAATTTAAAGTAGCCAAACTTTAAATGGATGAATTAAATTTGTCCCTCCCAAACACTAGTGACGATGTTAAGTAGTAGAAACTGTACTTCTGGTAGGAAACAAAAGCTCAAACAATTCAACCACAGTGTTGTATTATATGACTTCCCTCAGTCTACCTCAGCTAAAAGCTGAGGAATGTTATTCATAAAACCTCAAAATCTAAACCAAGTTTTTGAGAATAGCACTGAACAAAGTAAGTACCATAAAAGTCACTGTAAAACTAGCTCCGTACTCTTTACCTGCAGAAACAACTCACTGGAAAAACTGTTACTGCTATTGTCTAGACATCACTTTCTTCTTATCTTGTCAGGCCAACAACAGTATTTTTTTCAGCAGTATATTATTTCTTCAATGGTATTTTAAACTGTTTATATGCAACAAAGACCTGCTTATTAGGACATCAAGGAAACATACATACAACCTTTCTCAAGAGGAGACGGAGACACCCAGGGCCGAGAGTTTATTGCAGTGGCAGCCTTTAGTGTGCTGGTACAAAACAGCCAAAGAATGGGTTTAAAAGTGAGCATTCTCTGCAGTTACTACTTGGGAAAAGGTGACTTTCCTAATCTTCAATGTCCTTATACACATGGCTAGATTTATTTCCAGTAATTATAAAGAAAATGACAGAGTTCTGGTTAATTTAACCCATATATGAGAGCTTTATAAAAGCTAATGCTCTAGTCCTAGTGAGCAAAAATACATTTTGTCACTTGGTTAATATAAAAAGAATTCTAGTGCACCTCACCACTGTCACAGCACAAATAAGGTTTTCAAATGTCTGGAAGTTTCAGAGGGGCATGGTTGCTCCAAAAGGCACAGAACCTAAAACTCTTTAATATCTTAGTTTACTACCTTTTTTTTTTTTTTTTTGCTTTTTGAGACAGGGTCTTGCTTTGTAGTTCAGGCTGGCCCTGAGCTCACTATGGTGCCCAGGCAAGCCGCCACGAACTCAGCAATCCTCCTGTCCATGCCTCCCGAGTGCTGGGATGACAGGCGTGAGCCACCACGTCCGGCATTGTGGTATGTGGTGTTGATTGTTGGTGGGTGTGTCTCCATGCCCAGCATTATATGTGGTTACCGGGGTTCAAACTCAGGACCATGCGCTTGCGAGGCAAGCGCCGGAACCACTGAGCTAACCCTCCGGCCCAGTTTACTACCCTTTTAATTTGATTAAATTACAAATATATTTCAAATTTTCCCCATTTCCTCTTCCCTTGTACCATCAGACTCCTTCATCTTCTACTGCCTGAGAATGTGGTTCCTTTTCTTGGTCTTTTCCGTAAGTAGTCATCATACCTCAGCCTGCACAATTATTCGTCTTAGTTCACCATGGACAATATCACTTTTCTCCCCATCACAGTTTTCACAGGGGCATATTGCAATGTCTGGGCATAACAGGTGCTCCACACAGTCCTAATGGACAAAGAGTTAGATTCCTTTTCAGTTCCAACAATAACAGAGACAAGCATCTTTCTATACTCAAATCATCAACCACAGCCTTATACCTTGCAGGAGTGACCTAAATTTATCCCAGATGGGATTGTTAGCTGATCTTCCTCTGAATCTATATTCCTCATGTGGATAAACTCTCAGAAGGGCCTGAGAAGATAAGAAGAAAGTGATGTCTAGACAATTCTGTTTTAGCCTTCTGCTGGGAAACTCTCCAGCCATTTCACTTAGCCTTAAAAACCAAGTCATAGCTCACACTGCACAGATTCCTCACCAGGGTTTTGACATCTCCAGAGAAGAGAGCTCGCTAAGGGAGGGCGGATAACTGTGGTTTCTGACAAGGACTAACAATTCCAAGAAAAGTGGCATGTTACTGGGTCCTCAGTCACCAAACTCAAAGGATATATGACCTATGGAAGCCCTTCAAAGGGGTGCAAAAGCACCTAACTGTAAGTACAGTATTTTTTGGTACTATCAGTGAGGAGAGAAATCCTTCCACCCATGTTTGAGTCTGGAATTATAGATCACATTGTCCATACAAATACAAAGGTACCTTAATTCAAGAACCTAATTCATTCCACAATTCTGGAAAAGATGGCCCTGTTCGTGTTTGTCACGCAATTCAGTTTGCAAACAAAGACAAAATTTTGCCAAATGCTCCCGTTTGCAAATGCTCCTATCTGAAAATCAAATTATTTGCAAACAAAAACATCTGTGAAACAAAGTACCACTGTATATAGCACATTTTTCTTAAGCAGAACTGTATGAGAGAAGGGTTGTTAATACCCTTCACTCATTTTAATTCTCCCACTTCCGTATTTCTCTATCCCTGATCCAGTGTGATTACGAGAACAAAAAATTCTATGAAATGAGCCTCAGAGCCCCAGAGGCAGGCACTTCTTCCTTGTTTTCTAACACCAGGTTGGCCTCACCGGCTTTCTGTACCTTGTCACTATGCTGTAAGCTCTCAGTAGGCAGGAACCCAACCGTCTTTTTCCTGCTACAGGCAGCGCAGAGCACAGGGACAGCTCGACATGGCAAGTACACAAGCACTGACGGACCAACGGATGATGAGCAATCTAGGCTGCTCTGTCTTGAACTAGCACGAAATCCCAGAATAACCTTTGGAACTTCCGTGACATCAGGCTCCCAAGACCAAAGGGGAGGAAGGAAGGAGCAGTCCTGCCTCCACTTCACATGCCCCTGTAGCCTGCTACTCCCACTTGCTAAAATGCATCAGAAATATAACAGATCTATGAAGATTTCGCTAATAAATTAAGAAAAAATGTAAAACCAAAAAACCGTCTGAAAAATAGTATGTGTATTCACCACAGCTGGCTGTAACACAGAAGTATCTTTGCATATATCCTGTGCTGCACATCTTGGGAAACAGTATTTTTACACTTGATCTTAGCCAAAAGGCCGAGAAGTGATGGAAACAGTATTTTTTTAAAAATGGAGCCCTTGGAAGATATCAGTATCTTGAAAAAGGTCGAGCACTTAGTTTGTGCCTTACAAACATACTCATTGGGAACAAAGATCTTTCTAGGCAATACAGCCAGGAGCTGAACTGGTATCATGGGCCCACACCTGTTCAGGGCATTCTACACATTTCAAAAGACCGACTTCCTAGGAAAGACAGACTCCACCCCCTTCACCTTCGCCTTCCTCCCAAGCTCGCCTTAATACAATCTTGCCACATAAACATTATAAATGTTTGACTATGCCAGGAAGAAAGAAGCTACAGCCCACTGCATGGTTAGCTCTAAGCCTTGGAAAGCAACCTCAACAATCAGCTAAGTGATTTAGAAAAGGTTATGGAACAGCTTCCTTGATTTGGCTTAACATGTATTCCTCAAGAAGTCATTTTCTGGGCCACAGATTTAGCTCAGTGGTTCCTGCGCCTGCCTGGCAAGTGCAAGGTCCCTGGTTAACATCTCCATTAACCACATACAACAATACCGGGCATGGTGACTCAGGCCCATGAGCAATCAGGGCCACACACCACAGTGCTGGGTGTGGTGGCTCACGCCTATCATCCCAGCATTTGGAGGCAGAGGCAGGAGGATTGCTGAGTTCAAGGCTTGCCTGGGCTACATAGTGAGCTCAGGGCTAGCCTGAACTACAAAGCAAGACCTTGTCTCAAAAAAAAAAAAAAAAAAAGTCATTTTCTTCTTCTATCTTTTTTATATCAGTAGTTTTAGAATAAGATGTAGCACATCGGTTGTTTCTTCTCATGAACAAATAGCCTAAAATGTATTCCCCAATTACGTCCAAGTTCTTCCAGGAACCACAAAGAAAGAGACACAGACTGAGACAGATACATGGTCGTTCCAAGATGTGTACAAAGATAAGCCTTATTTCATCAAAATGGTTCCTACTACTCGGGAGGCTGAGGCAGAAAGTTAAGTAGTCCAGGACTTCAAGGCCTGCCTGGGAAACACATTAAGACTCTGTCTCATAAGAAGTAAAGTAAAAAGAAAAAAGAGCAAATATTCTTAAAATGTCTATTAGAAAGTCATGGCATCATGCACTGAAAAATTAGACTTCATTTCATAAGTGTGTAGAGAAAAGTCAAAGAACTTTTAAAACACTGCATGTAAAATATATTTTTTAAAAAAATACTGATTATAAAGTAATGACAGAGTTCTGCTGTTAGGCTAGGCATAAGTGCTTGCCTAGCAAGTGCAAAACCCTGGTTCAATCCCCAGTAAGGACAAGAAAATAAAGAGTTATGTTGTTAAAATAATAACAATCTAGTCTAAAAGCTGGAGCTCATAATTTTTCCATAGTAATTGTTTTACAATTTTAAAAATCCTTCACCAAGCCCTTTTACAGGCAATATTTTATTTAAATCCCACAACAATCCTAACATAGAGGGAAAACATTCCATAAGGGCAGAGACCCTTATGGAATTTTACACGTGTTTATCTCAAGGTCAAGCACAGTGCCATGGATACAGCAGGTGTTTAATAAAATTTATCAACTGAAGGCTTGCTTTCTCATTTCAGACTTAACAAAGCTATTCAAGACCACTGGCCATTTCAACCAGGCTTCCATGGAGGGCAACTGGTAACATGAAGCCTTAACACTTCTCTGCAAGGAAGCTATGAGGCACCAACCTACAAACTGAGAACACACACAATTTTAACCCAGGAAGTACAGAAACTGCTCTACCTGTCTCTATTCCCTGGCTCCTTTGCAGTGCACCTCTGTCCCCAGTGACGCTCTCAGTGTCAGGGGTCCATGTGTGAACTGAGAGATCCTAAGACCTGAGAGAAAGAAAACCCCACTCTGCGAAGGTACGGCAGCCCCAACCAGGGGAGGAAGTCGCTTCTCTACTGGCAGCCAAACCAGACCTTGCTGGGGGCAAGGGTTCGTGTGACATCACCAGGATATCTCACACAGCGCCTCATATCCCTAAGGCTAGGAAGTAAATGAAACATTTCTCCCCAGAGAAGGAAAATGGGTCATTGGTTCTTACAGAAATAGCCTTAGCTTTACACCCCAAAACCAAAGATGAAACAAAACTATCTGTCCCCACCTTCATTCTCTTGCACTGTCAACAAGCCCTCGCCAGGGAGTAATCTGAATTCCTGTGTCTGCTGAGGATCTTGCCCACAGTCCCTCCTTTCCAGACTTCATGTTATTATTCCTTACTCAACTCAGACACATTCTGCTAAGCAGCTGCACAATTGTAACCCCTGGAACAGAATTTCTACAAATCATGCACGTCCTCAGGAGGATCCGCTGATGGCAGTGATCCCCCTCTAGAGATGCACGTCTCGCTATGATACCCAGGCTGGTCTTGAACTCCTAGGCTCAAGCAAAGGCCTTGCCTCGACCTCCAGAGTCACTGCGTCCCAGTGGGAACACCAACACACTCAGCTCAGCTTTCTGGTGGGGGAAAGGGCTTGTCTAGTTCTCGTGTTTGTGGGACTAGAGATGAAGCGCTGGGCCCCACTCATCGGGGCGAGTGCTCCACCCCAGAGTTCCACCCTAGTCTCAGGGTGCTCCTTTTGGGTGTTCTTCTGCCTGGGAAGACAGCTCCGTGCTTCTAAGTACTAGCATCTATATCTTAACTATCCATGCCATACAAAAACAGAAAAAAGATTTTCAAATGAGAAAAGCTTTCAGAAATCATCTAGGTCCAACTTACCTACTTCTGTGTGCTCAAGATGCCAAGGACTGCCTCCTATGAGGACATAAGCATGCTTGGCCAAAGCCCCAAGGCCCAATTATCCTTCCCCTAAAACTTTCCAAAGAGGCCAGAACCTATTGCATATGTTTTACTTATCCAAGCAATAGATGTAAGGTGCAATGATATTCTGCTGATGACCTTTGAAACAGATGAAAGTGCAGTACAGTATTTGGTAAGTGAACCTTCTCTGCAGCACATCCAGTGTCAACAGAGTTCAGACATACATATTCTCGGAACACTTAGTTCAAGGTTTTTAGGAAAACCGTCATTTGCATCCCAGCTCGTGCCACATAACGCACAATTTCCACTATTCTTCCCATCTCCTTTGCTTTGTTTTGATTTTTGCAGTGCTGAAGGGCCTTGTACATAGTAGGCAAGCACACAATCGTTACCTATGTTCCCAACCCAAGGCTCGGTCATTAAAAACAAAATCAAACCAAAAATACCTTTTTTTTTTGGTGGTACCGGGGATCAAATTCAGGCCCTTGTGTAGGTACGGTACCACTTGAGCTAAACCCCTGGCCCCAAAAAATACTCTCTTTTTACGTAGAGAAATAAATTTAAAGCGGAAGCTTTTAAGCAGAAACTCAGATCTCTATCAGTAGACATATAAAACCAGCTGCCACAAAATAATGTAGATCATGTAAATAAACAAATAATATAAATCTAAAAGAAAATACAATGAAAGCAAAACAATTCCATTAAAAACTATGGTATCTCAGTTACGGAGGGAGATTTGTGAGAGGGCCTTCAAGGCTACAAAATGCTTTTAGATGATCTCAAAACTGAAAAAAGATAAACAGAAAAACAAGAGAGGAAAGAATTTGAGTGGAAGCAGGAATTCATCAAAAGAGAAAATAAAAGGTGGAGAGAATGTTTCGGTCTCCTCCGTATAGCATGGACACAGGCATGCATAAGGGGAGGCACAACAGAATCACAACCAAAACTTTCACCCTAATATGCCCAGCTAGAGTGTGGTTTCTCTTCAAAACAACCAGGCGTAAGATGGGGTCAGGAGACACACTTATTTCTGTTTTCTAACCTTTCCTCAAAACATCTCAAGAGGACAGGAGTAGTTAGGAGTAGTTTTCTAGCAGCACAGATGTTAAACAGTAGACAAATGACAGCAATGCCAAAACATCCTCAGGCAATTCCTACCCAAGGAGGCTAGCCCAGCCAGCAGGAAGACTGAAATGGAAATGCTCATGTGAGAGAAAGTATTCTCAAAATAAGATCCACCTTCAAGAGCATAAGACCATACCAAGAGTCCAAAGCAATGGAAGCTTCTCCCTAACTCTTAGAATTTAGATAAAGAGCTTTTTCAACCACAGACATTTTTGCCACTTCATTGAATCCTGAGTTTCTGCATCTGTGACTAAGAAAGTGAGAGCAAAGTATGGAGATCATGACCAGTGAAGTAAGACAGACTTGTGACTAGGCATCAGTTTGCTCACAGGCAAACAAGGATAAGCGGTTTACGATTGCTCTGAAGACTGAATGAGCCAATTTGCATGAAGTGTCTGCCACTGCACCAGGCTTACAGTTGCTTTTCAGTAAAATGCATGGCACTTATTAGTGTTTTTTAATCCATTAAATTAATATTAATTCAGAATTTACTAGCTAGTTTGTACTAAATGGTTAGTATTTTATGTAGAAGTCTGTGTTCTACATAGTGTACATTTACTGATTCGTTTAATCTCACCAAACCCTATGATGTTGCCATAGTGATAATTTCCATCTAGCACAGGTTTGCACCCTCACTGGACTAGTACAAAGCATAGCCAGAATTCAATCTGGCCCCAGAGCACACACTGTTACTTACCTGTGCCAAAGGCTGTAAAACAAGTATTTTTAAGTGTGAGTGGCACAGTGTTAGTAGCCGATATAGAGGCTTTTGCTATCTAAAAATCTTTCAAGTTGACTGTATATTTCAACTTTTTCATGGGAAAACAGTGAAGAGAAATCCAGAATATCATTTCCTGCTCAAAACTGGAAGAGCACTGAAGGGAGAAAACTGAAATGATGTCAGAGTTAAAGGACACTCACACACTAGCTCCCACTCCTCCAGTAATCCACTTAAACTGTGTAGGCACACAAAGTTACAGCTTACCCGAAGCAGAGGGCAAGGCTGGGAAAGAGGCAGAAACAGATGCGCTGTAAAACTAGGTCTTCTGCCAGCAAGTGAGAGAAACTCCCCACTGAAAGTCCTAATGAAAATGCCAGGCTAAAGCAGGCAACTGGAACCCATTTCCTGACACTACGTGCCGACCGCTATCACCTCTTCTAAAATGGCAAGGAATGCAGTGGTCCAATCATGCCTATCTTTAAGTACTGGCAAGCACCCAAGTCAAGCTTACAGACTGTGCCTTCTCGGGCGCTACAGATGAGTGCCGGCTCTTACAAGCCTTCCAAGGAATGGAAGGGAGGAAAGCGAGGCCAGGGTTGTAGCCATGTGAGGCCGAGCCAGAAATCGAAGTGCGGGCAGAAGCAAGGCCTTGTGGCACCACACGAGCCTGCCAAGGGGGGTTGCTCAGGAGAACTCTGAAAAGGAGCAGGGAGTATTATGCCAGCATGCTTCTGTGATTAGCACTCTCCAAGCTATGGTGAGATTACCCTGGAACCGAACATGTGAGTGCAGGCTGAGCCCAGAGACATGAAGGGAAGCTGAAGAGAGAAAAGGGCCAAAACATGGGAAGAAAAAAAGGGAATCAAATTTGAGGGATGTTCATGCACAGTTGGTAAAAGAAAAAGTGTTGCATTTTTTAAAAGAACAATTTGGCAATACCTAATAAAAATATGCAATGGGTCTACCTTTGAAAACAGTAAGTCTACTGTTAGTATTTTATAAGTATGATGATTTGTGCATAAAGACCACAGTGCAAGGATACATTACTCACTTCAGGATTATGTGCAAAAACAAAATACTGGATTGAAAAACTGTAACACTCAACAGCAGAGGACTGATCGAATGTGTTATGTACGAAACACTGACTGAGAGGTGAACTCCAAATCACTGAAAAGAATGAAGTCACTCTTAGTGTTGACAGAAAAAGAGCCCCACGATATAATGTAAACATTAAGTTAATAAAGCGAAGAGCAAGAGGTATCTATATATATTCCACTTTCAAAATATCTGGAAAGCACACTCCACGTGTGTACCCATGTAATAGTGTTTATGTTTATAATACACAGTACATATACTATGTAAAACAGAAGTGAGGTTAAAAAAAGAAATATATTTGTGCGTGCACCAGCAGTTACTAGAAGAAGGAACTGCTAACAGTATTTCCATCTAGGAGAGGTAGAGAAGTGAGGAGATCAGTCTTCAACCTGTACCCATTCTACTGCACGAATCTTTTAAATTTTTTAATTCTACATATGTTGGTCTTCTCTATCTTAAATAATAGTATATACGCATATGTATTCTAAATCATACTAACTGAAATAGTTTTGAATTCATGGGAAATGAAGTCATTTACTTGGAATTTAGTTACAACATCCCAAGGAGCATCCTACAATGAAATGCCTCCTGTACTGTTCACAGAGCACCTTAATGTAAGATTTGCAGGATGCATATGCAAGATGTAATTAAAAGGAGGAACAGCTCAACAATTTGCTGTGTTAAGTACATGTAGCATCAAGCTAAAGCCTGACACAAAATAATCCAAGTGGAAGAGTGAAGTTATTATACCAAAGTCCTTCGTGGGATACAGAAGAATGACTGAGACTAAAATAACAGCAGTGAAACCGCAAACCCTACTGTCCGTCCCTCTCCATGTCTTCGTTTCTTCTCCTGTGTACTAGGTCTTCCAAACAGTTTTTAATCCGGTCCTTGCGCTGGAGCAGCAACTTTCCCCAAGTTTGGATTCGCTGGCATTTAGGCTGTCTAGCTCTGCAGCAGGGAAGGCTGCTCTGCGCACTGCGGGGTGTATGCCAGGTGTCCTCCTGGCCTCCGTGCACCCTCATTGCAGCTGTGTGACAAGAACAACAAAGAGTCTCTAAACACTGTCAAAAGGCCCCTGAGGGGTAAAACCGCTACTAAGAGAAGCTGAATTTCATGTTCGATTTGCCTTCCTGTGCTGGGGAAGCACTGTGGTTGGCCGGCTTGTTGCTCAAACTTGGATGGAAAGATGATGACAAGTTAGCACTCAGCAGCTTCCTCGTTGTCAGAGATGTGATTTAAGGACAGAGATCTTTCCCATTGCTATGTGGCCCTGTCAGAACCCTTACACGGGCACCTTCCAAAAGAATTCTCGGAATGATGAAAATGTTCTAATTCTGTGCCGAGTTCTAAATTATGCACAAGTTTCTGATAACTTATAGCTACTAATGACTTCAAATGTACCCTAAAGGATAACCGAGAAACTCATGTCAAAGCCAAACAGGCATAAGAAACTAAGGTTAATGCCTGCATAAAAACTGAGAGAATTTGGCTCTTTCACAACAACTGCTGGTACAGAGTAGGCACTCAACACGTATTTGTTGAATAGATAAATGGATACAGTTGAATTCAGGGTTTAGTGAGGTAAAGAACATTAAATCAAGTTAGACGGCTCCAAAATACGAAAATGGGAACAAAGGGACAAAGAACCAGGAAACAGAAATAATTTGAATTGTTCACTGACAGAAAAATAAACAAAATAAGATGCATCATTAAAGAACGCTCAGCCCCAAAAAAAGGGGAGGGGGGTTCTAATACAAGCTACAATGTGGACAGACCTTGATGACAGTTGCCTAAACGAAATAAGGCAACTTCACATGGAAAATGTCATGATTCCATTCATATGAGGCTCCAATAGTAAATTCTTACTACGGAGGCCGGAGGACTGCCGTGAGTTCGAGGCTTGCCTGGGCTACACAGTGAGCTCAGGGCCAGCCTGAACTACAAACGAGACCCCGTCTCAAAAAATAAATAAACAAATAAACCCTAACACCTCTCTTTGCTCATTATCATCCTGAGAGACCATCTGATTAAAAAGACCCCAACAGCTAACGCTCCCTAAAGTGCGTCCAGTCTCAGCACCCTCAGAGTTAGAAGCCTCTTTCCCTACAGCAGCTGTCACCTCAGACGCCAGGCAGCATATCTCACATCGGGGATCACTTGCCCAAACAGGAGATACACGGTGCATCCACACTAAGAATGTGTTTTTATGCAATTTAAACCAAAACATGAACAATCTGAGAGCTCAGAGGAGCCTCGTCATCTCAAAGACCTACAAAGCCACGGGTACAACATCATTTCCACAAGTCACCAGTGTCTTCCTCAGGGCAGGAAGCCTCCCCGGCTTCCTCCCTCTGCGGAAGTTCCACTTCCGTCCTCCAGCTCCACTTCACCAGCCCACTAGGAACGGGGATAGCTCAGTTTCTCTTTTTGATTTTTTTCCCAAGAAATAAATCTGTTATTTGGCTTTGCCCCACGCTCAGCGCAGCTCCCTCCTGGGCACACTCAGTCATCATGCTGCAGCCCAACAAGCAGGACAGAAAACCCAAGGTCAGCAGGAACAAGCGCCCGGCCGCGAGGGTGGGGCAGAGCGAGGGCGGGGCGAGGAGGAAGGCGCGCTCTCTGCAGGCCCGCCCCTCCCAGCACCGCGGCCGGCCAGGCCCGCTCCTCCCAGCACCGCAGCCGGCCAGGCCCGCTCCTCCAGGGGCAAGGCAGTCCCAGGTCCTGCGGTGGAGAAGGGCCGGCGTGCTACGGGGCATATACCCAAGGAGCAAAAAAAAAGTGGAAAAGGCCAAGAAAAGGGGCTTTGTGACACAGACCCAGTGTTGTTAATTTGAATTATGAGCTGTTGTTAAAAGGAGCAGAAAATCATCAGAAGGAAAAGCTCCACTGCTTAACTAATGACACCCTGATGACTCACAACCATTTTCTGCTGTCCCAAATAGGTAAGGTATGTGACATACACATTTGCCTCTACAACTGTTTAATTTATATATAAATTAATAAGTATTCCTTTTAATTCCAGCTCAGCAATGTAACCCTCTCTTGGGCAGTAGGCACTATGTGATCTTCACGTGGCTAAAGTGATTTTGGTCCCTTTTCCATGTATGATTTCCATTTAGCACAAAATCTCACATGTACTTAAAAGCTAAAATCGTTATGATTTCTCTGAAGAATCAGGATCTGGTAAACGGCTGGTAATGACGACATGATATAATGAAAAACAGATGGGAAAATACATGAAAGGTAACTACATTTTCAACTACATGAACTGCATGTTCAGCATGGATTAAGCAGCTATATGCATACACTCCATCTTCAGAAAAACATAAAGACATTTATTATTCATAATATTTATATATGGGAAAATAACCTCAGAAGAGAGCCAATCTGAAAAGATCACAGTTCTGGTAGTTAGTGATGCTAAGACTTAAGCCAGCTAATTCAAGTCTTGTTGTCCAAATCACTTCACATACCATCTCCTAATCCATGTCAGACACTTCTGTGAAGTCCTGAAAGCAAAGCTAGCCTGCTCATCCACCACAGACACTGTGTCACGCATCTCAGAGCCCTACCTTAACATGATCAAAATGAATCATGATAGCTGGCCTGGGGAAAGGACTGCAAGTTCAAGACCCACCTGGCAACTCAATGAGAATCTGTCTCAAAGGAATTCTAAAAAGGGTGGAGGTTAGCTCTGTGTGAAACCCCTAGGTTCAATCTCCAGTGCTCAAAATTTTTTTATATGTGATACGATAAATTTTCGTTAAGTCTATGATTTTTTGAGATAATTTTTTTCCTATCTGCAGGCCCTTTGTAAAGGAAATAGGAAAAAAGTTCCTTGTAGTTCACAGAGTTTGACAGATACCATATTCAAGGTTCTGACTATCACATGCCTGTTGTACACTGATAGTAACTTAACAAACCACACTTTAAGGACACTGTTTATCACAGAGCAAAGCAGTGCAAGTGAACTTCTCCCAGTCACACTGTAACTTGCAGGAATGGTACTGTGCTCCTAGGTCCTAGTGTGTAGGTTTACACACATATGTACAGCAGAATAGTCAAGGCTGGACATCTGAGTCGGAATCCATCTTTTCTGGACTTCACTCTAATTAACTACTGTAAATATTTCATTACCCATAAAATAGGGATGAAAATTGCAATATTTTGGTAGAATAATAGAAAAAATGTACATAAATTGTTTAGTATAGAAAATACTTCATCTCTATTAGTACTTATAAGTGATTTGGCCCACATTGCTTTTTCTTTTCCTTTTTTTTTCTTTCTTAAATTGTTTTAACTTTCAAAACAATTCATATAATTGGAAAATATAAACAATGAAGACAAATAATGCCATGAAACATACTATGCATTAAGATTTCAAAATTTCATTTTTGTAGTGTAAATCAAAGATGGTTTTAATAGGTGTTAATTGTTCCCTGCTCTGAATTACATAATGAATAAAGAAAGGTACACAAAGCTAAGAACTTTTAAATATTTGTTCTACTTCTGAAACTCAAATTTAAACCTAGCAAAGTCACATGGTAGAACTTGACATGGTAGAATGTGCAGCAAACTACTCTCCTTAAGGCTACTGCAGCGCTCCTCTTAGCATTCCGATATGCCCCGATGCTCCCGAGACAAGGGAGGCCCTCAAATACGGGCCGAAAGCGTGAGGGTGGGAGGATGGAGGGAATAGAGATGAATGAGTAAGTGTAGTTTTTAAGTTACCTATTGCTCGGTAACAAACAACAGCAACCTCACTGACTTAAACATTTATTACCTGCCAATTTCTGTGGGTGAGGAACCCAGGAGTGGCTCAGCTGGGTGGTTCTGGGCTCAAGATGTTTCCCACCTTTGCAGTCAAAGTGTTAACTGTGGAGGCTGCTCTGATTACCTCTGGAGAGCAAGCTTCCAGCTTCCCCCAAGTGATTCCATGGGCCTCTTCAAAGTATTGTTAGTGACACAGCTTCCCCCAGAGCAAAGGATCCAAGAAGGAAGGGAAGAGAAATGGTGCCTAGCACAAAAAGCAGAGTATTTTCAACTAATGTTGGAAATGACACACCATCACTATTGGTCACATACACCAACCACGGTTCAGTGCAGAGACAAAATGCACAGGGTATAAACACCAGGAAACGAGACCGTAAGGAGACATTTTAAAGGCTGCAGAGTGAGAAACAATCCAGTCCTCTCAAGCGGAGCCATGCTCTGACAGTGAGAAATTAACACAGCACAACAAAAAATCATATACAAATTATTCTATTATGGCAAAGATAAAAAGGGAAATATATATACAGAAGAAACAGTAATTATCCATGAGAAACGTCAATTTAGGTTTTCTTCCTGACCCAAAAATGACTGAAATGTTCTTGCTGGCCCCTTTCAACTCATGACAAAAGTCATTTTCAGCCTCAAAATCAAGACTTGACTCAGCAAACCTATCAGTCAATGCCCAGGAAGCAAATCTCTGAAATCATATCTCCTTCTGAGTACAGGCTACACCTAAGTGAAAGAGCTAATATTTGTCACAAAATGGTACTGCTTTTTCTAGCCTTTATCAGTATTCCATTTTATGCAAAGCATAAAATAGAAGAAGAAAGTGCTGGGCATGGTGGCTCACGCCTGTCATCCCAGCACTCGGGAGGCAGAGACAGGAGGACTGCTGAGTTCGAGGCTTGCCTGGGCTACATAGTGAGCTCAGGGCCAGCCTGAACTACAAGGCAAGACCCTGTCTCAAAAAAAAATAAAAATCAAAAAATTTTTAAAAAGAAGGAAGCACTTTTCTAGAATGCTCTAGTATTTACATCTGAATTACAAGATTTTTAAAAATATTTTCTTTATTTTTGGTTTTTAGAGATAGTGTCACTACGTAGCAAAGGCTGGCTGTAAATTCACTATATGGTGCCCAGACTTGCCTTGAACTCATAACAATTTTCCAGCCTCAGCTTCCCAAGTACTCAGATTACACCACTTCACCACGCCCAGATGAAAGATGGTTTTTTAATCACCCAAAGTCTTATACTGATTTCTCTTTGCTTCTTTATCTGTAACCAAATGTCATTGAATCTAGGACTAAAATTAACCTACAGATGTTAACTCTCTTAAGTTTGTGCCCTTCCAGACTACAACAAACCTTGGGTTATCTGTGTCTGCCATACTCTTCCTTAATTAAAATGTTTCCAAAGGAAAGTGACAGTCATCAGCATGTATGAATATAAAATACTTCAAGGAACACTCGAGTTGAGGATGAAAGAGAAACAAATGCTAGCCTGAGTTCAGTTGTCACTGAATAATAGAGAGTCCCATCCCACAGGGGAATCTTTATTTATAGCTACTTTCTAGCTGAGTCTTATCAAAATTACTCTTTGCCATCATCATAGTCCTCTGAATTGTGAGAAGCCAAAATAATTCGGCGAACTTAACCATGTCTCTCTGTGCTGGCTGCGACCTGTTGCTGCTCCTCCTCATCAGGGGCCAGCTTGTCGCCAGCACATCTGTGACATCAGGTGATTGTTTCAAAGACGCTGAGTCACAAATTATTCACAGATAAACCACCAACACCTTGAATCATGTAATTTACTGTACAATCAGCAGTTCAGGTAGGTGAGATCCCCAGGGCTGGATTCCATCAACAGTGTAAACTAAATATCCTACATGCATAAACAGTATTTCTTGTCATTACTCCCTGAATGATAAAGAAGAATGTCTGTCTCCATAGCATTTTCATAGTATTAGGTATTCTAAGTCATTGAGAGATGATTTAATATATATGGGAGTTTGTGTATAAGTTATATGTAAATATTATATAATATACTTAAGGGAGTTGGTATCTAACCATTCCGGTATGGCGGAGTTCTGAAATGAATCCTTCATACAAACTGAGGGGCTGCTTTTTAAACACAGTAGGGAGAAGTTTTTTTGTTTTTTTTTTTTTTGCTTTTGAGACAGGGTCTCGCTTTGTAGTTCAGGCTGGCCCTGAGCTCACTATGGTGCCCAGGCAAGCCGCCGCGAACTCAGCAATCCTCCTGTCTCTACCTCCTGAGTGCTGGGATGACGGGCGTGAGCCACCACACCCAGCATTGTGGTATGCGGTGTTGATTGTTGGTGGGTGTGTCTCCACGCCCAGCGTTATATGTGGTTACCGGGGATCGAACTCAGGACCTTGCGCTTGAGAGGCAGGCACCGGAACCACTGAGCTAACCCTCCGGCCCGGGAGAAGTTTTTTTAAAATGTAGTCCATATAAGATTTATTTAAAAGACCTTTCTCACCAGTAAATTTATTCACGATAAAAAAATTTTTTATTATGTCTTGAAATTAATTACCCTTGCAGATGACTGTTTGAACCAAAGCCAGTGAGTTCCAAGAATTAATCAAAACACACATAGCCTACAATGCAGGTAAACCCTAAAAGACAATGGAGGCTGTGCAGTTGACTATATTAGAAGTTTTACCGTTTGCTCTAATTCAAATCATACACTTCACTTCTGCTTTGTTCAAAAGGTGCCACAGGTAGGAGGCATCCTTGGATGACATCTTCATTTGCAGCAGTTTCCCTCTCAGTTATTTTCAAGCAGAAATCGTTAAATATGTCAAGTTAACAAGAAATGGAAATGACCGCAACGGGCAATTTTTCAAATACTAATTCTACAAAACCAAAATGTCAATTAAACCACTTAACTCTGGGCTTTTGTAATGGTGCTCAACACTTATGTGTAAATGATGCTGACACTATAGGGCTCCCTTCCGTTCAGTCTGTGTGCTCGGCATCTCAGCGCCAGGAAGGAGATCAGGAGTCGGAACCTAAGCCTGTGGCCCCTCGCCATATGCCCCGTGACAGGCTGAGGAAGCAGTCCATTTCATCACTTCTGCCATGGTAACCCTCAGCCTGCAAGCACTCCACTGGGCTTCGTCCTGACCACCCCCGGGTGCCCACTACCTGTTCACAGAGCAGGCTATGCACAGCAAATCAGGTTGCTCTTCAGTTCACCACTCAGCACCCTTACAATAAAATTCCAAGGTCATTTCCATGGGTGGAAAAGTGCTCTTAGCTTGGTGGCGTATGTGCCATAGCATGCAGTCAGAGCCCTCTCTGTCAGTACGCAAGCCAAATTGCTCAGTAACACCCCAGGAGTTGAGCATCAGATATTCAGGTTCAATGGCAGGAATGGTGCTTTGCAATAAATAAGCAGGTTTTGAGTTACAGTTTAGGCACTCAGTCTCTAAAAGGTTCACCAAGATCACATCTATAGCCTGCCTCAGCCTCATCTTCAAGCAGTCTCCATTTGTGCACCTGGGAGCCACAGCAGCCTCCTCTTCTTCCTCAAACTCATGTGGCTCTTCTCTGCCTCAGGGGCTCGTGGGTCCGGTCCTCTGCCAGGCGCCCTGAGGCTGACTCCTACTCAGAGGCAGACTCTGTCTCACGGACCTGCTTCTCAGGGATGCATTCCCTGCCCAGTCCATCTTCGCTTGCATCTCCACAGCCCCTTATCACTACTGCATGTGTCTATTATCAAACATGCCTATTATCTGTCCTAAGCACACATACAAGGATGCACTAGAATCTGAGCAGTTAATAAAAACTGAAATATGCTATAAGGAAGACCTAGTGGTAAGGTATAGATAGGTCTAAGTACATTAGTTTTCACAACAATATTAACTTTATTTTACACACGAGAAAACTAAAGCATGGACAATGCAAGTAATTTTCCTAAGACATAAGGTTTCAGGTAGACCCAAGTCTGTGCTTTGTGTTTGTTGTTGTTGTTGTTCAGTACCAGGGATTAAACTGTGATCTTCACACTGAAATTTGCCCCTTCTACACTGTTTTTCTCTCAGGGCAGGACCTCACTAAGCTGCCCAGCCTGGAGTGGAACTTGCACTCTCTTAGCCTCCCAGGGTGAGGGGTGAGTAGGCTCCTAACTAGAGAATCCTGCCACTTCCCATCAGAGCAGCAACCTGCGGTTCAGCTCATTGCACAGAGTTCCCTGAAGTCGGAAATGTTCAGGGAACAGGACTGGAGGGAAGGGACTGACTCAGCTCTTACCCTGGATGGACTTCTCTCTGCTTTTATACCCAAATATTTTCAACTCACCAAACTCTCCACCAATAAAACAGTGCCCTCATTAAAAGGGACACTAAAAGCTATACCAACAGAGGAGATTCTGATCTCAATTTCTTTATTCATAGAGCAGTCTCCTAAGAAAGCAGAAAGGTAATGTAATGGTGCTCAAAAAAATTTGAGCTGGACAAGCCCAAATACCCATTTGCCTTCCCTTCTTCCTCTTTTTTTTTAATTCCAGAAAAGGGAGTCTAGTTTAAGTGAATGGTCAAGGGTTGGTTGGCTGGTCACTTCTATACACAAAAATATCAAGATCTATGGACCAATACGAAAAGAATCATAGGTGAAACCCAGTCCAATTTTCTACAGTTATGTGGCAAATATGCCACAATCTCAGCCTACCAGCACTTCCTGGTACACTAACTTCTACTTAGGTATCTTCAATAGATAATATTGCTGGGGCTGGGAAGCAGCGTGTCACTTAGTCAAAACACCATCCAATAGGGCCGGAGATTTAGCTCAGTGCTTCCGGTGCCTGCCTCGTAAGCACAAGGTCCTGAGTTCGATCCCGGTAACCACATACAATGCTGGGCACGGCGACTCACACCCACCAGCAATCGATACCACATACCACAGTGCCGGGCGTGGTGGCTCATGCCTGTCATGCCAGCACTCGGGAGGCAGAGGCAGGAGGATTGCTGAGTCCGAGGCTTGCCTGGGCTACATAGGGAGCTCAGGGCCAGCCTGAAGTACAAAGCCAGACCCTGTCTCAAAAACAAAACAAAACAAAACAAAACAAAACCACCATCCAATAAAAACCACGCTGGCACTTCAAATCAGTCTCTTTCAGGAGTACTTGGCTGAAGCACACTGGAATGTGAGGTTCCATCTACCTTTCTATTTGGGGTAGTACTGTTTTCTCCAAGCATCCTAGCCCAGGATCCCCAGGAATGTGGATTAACTTCACTCGGATGTGCAGGTGAAACCCACAGCTCCTGTGCCTTCAGGGAATTTTTATGGCACCACTTCACTTTCACTAGAACCATAAAATACCCAGAGAAAAAAAATAACAAAATATAGTGCCTCTTCTGGAATGTTACTTTTTTTCTATGCATTATACTATATGCATTAACTCACTCATAACTCCCACCTACTTATAAATTTACCGTATGCAACAAGTATTGTCACTACTCTAATTTTATAAATCCAAAAAACTGTGACATAACAGATTAAATATTTTGACACAGTTACTTTCCTAGGAAGTGGTTACTCCCAACTCAGGTTTCTGTCTGCTCTAAAGGAAGAGGGTATGGAGGGACAAAGAAATGACTTATTTAAGAGCTGGGGTGCAACTCAGTGGTAGAGTAACTTGCATAGCATACAAAGCCCTGGGTTAAATCCACAACGCCACACACACACAAAAAAAATCCTGTTTGAAATACTGCTCACAAAGGTTTTAATTTGAACTTTAACGCTTAAAACAAGTATCACCTAACAATAAAATGTGTACAGCAAAGCTTTAAATCATGCCATTTGCTCAAATTTTTTTAATCCAAAATAAGCCAATTTCAAAAGATAGAAGTCTAGAGTCAAAACACTAACTAGTGGTTTTAAAGTCATCTCACAAAGAAGGCACAGAGAACCTCTCTCTGTGCTGTACATTATTCCAATAAATAGACTCCACTGAATCTTCACTTCAAAGGAGAGCACAAGTAAACAAAGGCCCATAAATCAGTACTGACACAGAAAGCAAGAGGAGAAAAACAAATAAATGAGTCCATATAAAGAAAAGAGAAGCAAATATTTACACATTTTAAAAAATTTTACTTTATGAGGTACACTGGACTTTTTCTTTAAGAAACCATATATATTAAAGTAGCCACCTGCGTCACCCCTAAGATACTTTAAAAGAAGCTTTAAACAAGATAGAACCTCCCTCTCAGAGCACATCGCCGATGTCTGAGAGGGTGCCGCGCCACGAGTCTGTCAGTCATGAAGGGCTTCCACTGGGCGTCAGCAGGGCCCGTGCTGCCCTCCAGACGCACAGAGCCGACAGCGGCTGACGGGGCTGAAGCTGCACTGCAATCAGTACTATGCTGCTTTACCAGAGTCTCGTGACAGACCGTGCACTCTATAAAACATTGATAATTAATATATTTTATGAAACCATAACTACCTCATAATGGCAATCACTCCACAAGCCATATTATGGATCACTAAAAGCATTAATTAGGTATAAATACTTAAAAGAGAGCCTCACAGAAGTAGCTAGAGCATCTCTGCATGCTGATTGACACACCAATTAGGATGAAGCATCTCCCTGGAGGAAAAAGTCCATAGAACGGAACTCTCCCCTTTTTCTCCAAAATGCACTTTGCAGAAGAAAACCAAGCACCAGCAAAGCAGCGCATGGCTTACCCAAATTTAGGCCAAGCGATAAACCAGGGAGGTGTTGCAAGCCCAGTCAGGCCTCAAAGCTCAAGTGTAATGTAAGCAAAGTGTCTTCAGGAAGCTTCTCAGAAAAGGTGAGCTGTCCAGGCAGTGCAGCGGGAGAGTGAGGTGCAGGCCCTTGTCTTCAGTGTGAACCCAGCTCTAGCCAAAAAGCAGTACAGGGAAACTATTCTTCCACTTCTGTATGTTGAGTAACATAATTGAAATTTCCAATCCTGCAAGGATAAAGGGAATTCTGACTTGGTACAACTGAAAAGCTACATGTAAAATGTACACACATTCTACAATATTGATAAGTAGGTAGGAGGCAATGATACCCCAATTTTAAGATGACCAAACTGCAGCTGGAAGAGAAGGTCCTTTGGCCAATGCCATCAATCCGCACAGACTAGCGAAACCAAGATTACACAGCAAAGTCAGCAAAACTACACAAACCAACCTAACAGTCCCATCTACCACAAGGTTCATCTGCCCACTAGAGCATCACTTTCTAAGAGAGTCTGAGCTCCGAGATCTGTCCATAGATGAGCTGTGTGACAGTACAGCCAACAGCCAGACATGGCCAACGCACTCTGGCAACTTGGCTGGCGTAAGGGGAATGAAATGGATCATTTTATTTGATTTTAATTAACTTAATTACCATTTAAATTTAAGTGGCGATAGCAATGGGCACGATGAGCTCTAAGTCACAAGGCTCCCACATGTTCCCCTTTTGCTTTAGTTCTGCATTTTTATTTTCCAGTTTTATTTTTATAACAAAATATTTGCAGTTGTTGTTCTTGGAAGTATTGAGGATAGAGCCCTGGGTCTGAGCTGTGGCTCTGGCTTTTTTTTTTTTTTTTTTTTGAGACAGGATCTTGCTAAATTGGCCAAGCTGGCTTCAAACTTGTGATCTTCCTGTCTCAGCCTCCCAACTAGTCACGATAACAGCTGTGCACCACCATGCCCAGCCATGTGTAAAAACATATAAAAAAATTCATCATGCATGTTATGATTTGTCCCCCAAAGCCTCATGTCAATGGGGAGGGACTTATTTCTGCAGAGGTAGTTGAATCTGGAATGTGTGATGCTGGGATTAATGGTGTGTGGTGACTGAACCACTACACGTGGTGAGAGGTTTGGCACTGCTCTAGCCCTGGTGGTCTGGACGGGAGAAAGGAGGCAGAAAGACAGAGAAGGCCCTCTCCCTCCTCTCTGCCTGCCGCTGCGATGCGCGTGCCATGAACAGCCTCTCCTAATGGTGCTGCTGTCTTCCACCGCCGCAGACTAAAGTCTGCTACCTCTGCCGCCTTGTACGTGCCATGTTGTTTTTCCTCCGTGGTGTTCGTTTGGCATCGCAGCCTTGGAGCCAGCCAATGACGGACTGAAACCTCTACAAAGTGTAAGTCAAGTAAACCCCTTCCTCGCTAAATTGGGGTGTTGGGTATTTTGTCTCAGCAGCGAGAGAAAAATAAATAACACAAGGCATCTGTTATATTCATTCCCAAAAGTCCCTGAAAGTATGGGTCAGAGGGGTCAAGCACTTTGTTCAGTGTCATGCCAGCTAGTGAGTGGTAGGAACTGAGACTTAAAACACTTAACATTTGTTTTTAGTTTTTCTGAAGCTGACCTCAATGGCCAGAATTGTTTGCTTATGTAAGTAACCAAACATAATTCTTTTCCAAATTAGCTCCTAGTGTTATAAGGAAATGAGAAAATAAATGTGAAAAATGCATTGAAGATACCAATTTAAGACAGGTATATAACCTATAATGTGGATACTTATTTTAGAAGTTGAAAAAATGGAAACCAAAAAACCTCTCAAGGTCTGGCGTGGTTCAATATAGTTCGGTTGTGTTTCCAGGGAGCCCGTGGTGTAGGCGATGAAGACGTAAGCTAGAGCTCAGCTTGTCAGGCAAGTCCTCTCCCACTACATCCCAGCCACCCAGACTTTTCTGGGCTCCTGAGTAAGGTGCCCAACATACTCCAGTCAAGTAAGAACCTGAGGTCAGTACGAACTGCAAACAGCACTACAAGTCCTTCAAATCAACCTCTGGTTCAAAATTCTAGGTATCCATTCGTGTACTGATGTTGTACACAATTTTTCTTTCCTTTTACGGTCCCTCAAGCCTAAGGCCTCATCTATTATTGAGCTAAAAGTTACGGGGGGCATACCTGAGTTTGTGACATGTCGCAGTCACCCCCCGATCCCCACAAACGGGGGAAACCAAACAACACCTGAGTCCAGCGCCAGCCAGGGAGGCCACTCCGCTGCTTCTCTGGACCCACTCTGGACCCACTCTGGACCCACTCCATCTGAGGCAGCCTCGGCTGCAAAGCGAGATCTCTACCAACTTCCAGATTCCCCTCAGAAATGAGGACAAACTCAGAGCTAACTCCCAACAACAAAAACAAAATTTTTAAAAGAAAAAAAAGAGACAAAGACACAGTGAAAATTCTCACCTGTCCTCACAGTAAAGAGAGCACCATATAGGTTTCGCCTTCGTTGTAATTAGCACCTGTTGCTCAGTTCAAGCATAATGACAGCCCAGCTGCCCCACCTGAGGACTATCAACTGTCCAAGAAGGGAGTACTGAGAGCAGAGTACTGAGTAGATTCCAAGTCTGTAAGCAGCAAGAAGTAATTTTTTAAAATTACTACCACCAATGTAAAACTTTTCCTCCTTAGATTCTTGCTACTCTGTCTTCTTCTGTCAGACTTGCTAATTAACATTATTTCCAGATACACTTAAAATGGTTGACAGGACATTTTCAAAATACATTTTCTCCCTTAGGGAGACCCATGTGGTAAACATTAAACTCTCACTGGTCAGCTGACCCAGCTCAGCTCCAGGAGATGCAAACAACTGCCCCTTACCCTCCAGTTAGGAGAGCAGAACCAAGCTGAGAACCGAGAGCACCAGCTTTTCTACTGGAAACATCCAAAGACTCCTGACATTGGTCCTATTCAAAGCGACTGTAACTGTTCCTGTAACACACATTAACTTGTAAATCTCAAAAATGGTAGTTTTCAAAGAGGATTATATAGACATAGTAGAAAACATGGACCAAACAGGTCTCTACTAAAGTGAGGAAGGCTTTTTTTTTTGAGACAGGGTCTCACTTTGTAGTTCAGGCTG
Organism: Thryonomys swinderianus; assembly: GCA_004025085.1. Taxonomy (NCBI): domain Eukaryota; kingdom Metazoa; phylum Chordata; class Mammalia; order Rodentia; family Thryonomyidae; genus Thryonomys; species Thryonomys swinderianus. Next base: position 16,487 of record PVIC010002718.1, on the reverse strand, counting down.
GCCCTGAGCTCACTATGGTGCCCAGGCAAGCCGCCGCGAACTCAGCAATCCTCCTGTCTCTGCCTCCCGAGTGCTGGGATGACAGGCGTGAGCCACCGCGCCCAGCATTGTGGTATGCGGTGTTCACTGTTGGTGGGCGTGAGTCTCCATGCCCAGCATTATATGTGGCTACCGGGGATCGAACTCAGGACCTTGTGCTTGCGAGGCAGGCGCCGGAACCACTGAGCTAACCCTCCGGCCCTAGGAAGGCTTTTTGATCAAACTAGCTCAGTTTGTTTTTTGTTTTGTTTTCTTTTTTATTTTACCTGTATATTACATTTACCAAAAGAACATTTGTTAAAACTATTTAAGTCTATACCGCATTCCCAGATATTTTCATTCAATTAGTGTAGCCTGGAACACGGGATTTTATTGTTTTTGAAGTATCCTCCAGGCCAAGGATTTAGCTCAGTACTTATGGCACCTGCCTCACAAGTGAAAGGTCACCAATTAAATCCCTGGTACCAAATAAAAAGTATATTCCCATATCAATACAGTGAAATACTACGGCTGAGAACCACTGCTATAGGTCAAAGGTGAATATGAACACTATAAGGGTAAGGAGTGGGAAGTGAAATGATTCTGTGATATCAGGTGCGATTTGTCTTAATGTTAACCGTTACATATTTATTGTGATTAGTAACTGGGAATGTAACTTTAAAAAAAGACTTTCCCAATCATAATTTAAGAAGTGATTTGGCCAAAAGAAAAAAATCTAATTAAACACTAGTTTGGATGATACGCAAATATGAAGAAATTATAAAGGTGGTTTAAAATCTCAGTATCTGCTGGTGGTGATGAGTCTTGAGAGGGGAGCACAGCGCAGGAAGGGGAGGATCTGGAGCCTGCGAGGGAGGAAGAGGGGCGATGTCCACACAGGTGCTCGGCAGACAGAATGAGAGGCTTTACATCTTGCTCCCAGTGCTCGAAATTCACAGTGAAGTCTCAACAAACATTTTGTCACTGGCAGACATGGAAGAATTAGAGATGTTAGTAACGAAAGGTCACATCTAAGTTAACTGCTCTAGTTGGCTCTTTTAGAAAAACCTACAAGTTCACCAGTGCCTATCACAGTGACCACGGTACGGGAGGCACTCCATTTCTGACACCACACGGCCAAAGCAGTCAGGCTGGTTCCAGCACAGCTTTCAGATCTTCTTTAAACTTCAGTTCCTGACACAGGGCTATGTTCCTTTGAGCCAGGCTGCCTTCTAACACAGGAACTCTGATTAGCAGGAACTTAGTGTAACATGACGTACTATGGGCCCAAGAATGCTAAATTGGACCCCTGGCTCAAAGACAGATCTACAAAGAAAATTCTAACTGGAAAAACTTAGCCTTCTTCAACATATTTGCCAATGTGTGGAAGAAGAATCCTGGTGATATAGGCACACCAAAATAAAACAATGAAATACATTTTGAAAAAAATGCCATTCTTTCTGACTCAACTTTTTCTGAATTTGCATCTCAGAAGAGAAGCCTGGCAAGAGGAAGTAACCACTTGAGCTAAAGCAACCCTGGAATCTGAATCTCTGCAGGACTATTAGAGTTCCTTCTCCTCTAATACCAGTTCTTCGTTTTCCTTGTTTTCTACTTGGTTGAGAAGCAAACTCTACACATGATCAGTAAGTACTACACCTCATAAACTGGATTTTTTTTCATGTACAGGAGATTGAACGGATTCTTTAAATAAGGAACTACGATTCAGAAACCTGGGGATTTAGCTCAGTGGTTCCAGCAAGTGCAAAGCCTGACAAGTGCAAAGTCCCAAGTTCAGTCCCTGGTACCACATATCACAGTGCTCAGCATAGTGGCTCACGCCTGTAGTCCTAACACTCAGGAGGCAGAGGCAGGAGGACTATTGTGAGATTGAGCCTAGCCTGGGCTACATAGTGAGTTGAGGGCCAGCCTGACCTACAATGTACCCTGTATCAAAAAACTAAACAAAGAAAAAGACTCAGAAACTTATATTTACATATGCTGAATATGTACAGTGTGAACTTTCAATTATGAATGCAATATAGTTTGCTCTTAAAATGTATGTAATTTGAGGACCAGAGATATAATTCAGTGGTGCCACTGCCTACCTGGCAAGTGCAAGGTCCTGAGTTCAATCCCCCATTAGGGAGATGGTGATTTAAAAATCCATCCTATTACAAAATGAACGTGGCAGAAACCATGTTTCTAACTGATCTGCATTTGAAGATATCTGCTTCAGATCTCATCTAAAATTTTTCTTCAATGGAATTACAGAAGTGTTTTTCTACACTGCCTGTGTATTAACTGAAATCCAAGTAACAGAATTAAATCTTACTTTTCTCTTGTCTCCAGAAAAATTAAAGAATACAGAGGGCTGTGTTGACTTCTATTAGCACTGGGCAGAATAGCTTGGGCAAGCTAGTCCTCCTGGACTCTTTTGGCTTGCTTATGAGGCAATGAAATTCAGATATTTAACCAACAATACAACATTTAAGTTTTTGATGCGTCAAATATTAGTTTTGCTGTAAATGACTTAGCTTTGTCCCTGAATCACACAATGGCATCCATTTTTAAAAATAAATCTGAATGCCATGAGAAAGAAGTACACAGAATAGTGAGTGGCCTGGAAAAGGTTTAGATCCTAGAGAGGCTTGGAGTTTGATCACAGGTAAGTTAGCCTCACAATACCTCCATGTCTTTATGGAAATGTAAAAAGTCTGGATAAAAAAATGTCCGCAGTATACCTTATGCACTGGCAGAACAGTGTCGGCTGTCTTTCCTGAATAACCCAGACAGTTGCACATCTATGGAAACCGCCTCAGTAACACTGTGGCAAAGATGTCTACTCTATAAATAATTTTAATTAAATATGGGCTCCTCCAATTCACTAAGTACTTCCATTCTCTGTAAGAAATTTACATGGATTGAGTGTAGTCTGCTTTGAAAAAAACCTGAACTAAAGAAGTAGTCAGCAGCTTTACAGAACTGCTTAAAACTAGTATTCCTCCTCTGGTTTCTATCAACTTCCTGTCCCTTTAGTGCCACAACTACCTACTCAAAACTTTCAGCCAGGTGTGGTGGCTCACGCCTGTCATCCCAGCACTCGGGAGGCAGAGACAGGAGGATTGCTGAGTTCGAGGCTTGCCTGGGCTCCATAGTGAGCTCAGGGCCCGCCTGAACTACAAAGCGAGACCCTATCTCAAAAAAACAAAAACAGAACCAAAAAAACTTTCAACCACCTGACCAGTGGGATCTTGCAAAAATGCAAACAGGTTTAAATGGAGCTATATCTAATAGCCTGTATCTAATAAATTGTCAGGAGGTACTAAAGCTTCGACAGTGGTCTCTTGACTCACAAACCCCATCGGTTCCCAAGGGCTAGCTATAACTCAAATTGGTTGTAAGTCAACACAGCTAAGGTACACACTACAGATAAGAGGCAGATTGACCTTCCATGCACCTCACTGACCCGAGCAGTTGACATGCCAGGCTGGTGTAGCTTGAGGGTCCACTGTAGCTGATCCACAGGTCTCATGAGCAGCCGAGCCCTAAACAGCACCACTGCCTCCCAGACCCAGGAGAACTTGGAGGAGAGTTTCCCAAATCCCCTTCACTCTCCGAAACCCTGGACGACATCTGTGCTTTTTTCAGATACTTCTACAGAGAATGGCATGTCTAACAGACACATCATTTCAATGACAGCCACTGCCACAGACCTATGGAGTCGGTTATGACAGATTACTAATTTACTTCTTCCCCATGTTTTTCCAATGAGGTTCCCTATCGATGCTTCAAAGTGAGAGCTCTGCCTCACTCACTCCAAAGACCGGGCCTCTGTTGACAGACTAAAACTTCACATGGTAGAGGCTGGCCTTCCTGTGCGACCCCTCCAAAGAATTAGCAAGCCTACCCTGAACACCTGCAGAACAGGAACGAGCACGCTGAGACAAATTTTATATATTATTCAGTCATTTAACATATGTTGATGGGCACCAACTGTATTTAAATCACAATCTCTGTTGTACGTTCCTTGGACTAAGCCAAAAAAATCTGTTCAACACTGTACGTTTTATATCATCAGGAGTAACTTTTTTTTTTTTTTTTTTGAGACAGGGTCTGGCTTTGTAGTTCAGGCTGGCCCTGAGCTCACTATGGAGCCCAGTCAAGCCTTGAACTCAGCAATCCTCCTGTCTCGGCCTCCCGAGTGCTGGGATGACAGGCGTGCGCCACCACGCCTGGCACTGTGGTATGTGGTATTGATGGCTGGTGGGCGTGAGTCTCCACGCCCAGCATTGTATGTGGTAACCAGGGATCGAACTCAGGACCCTGTGCTTGCGGTTCGCCGGAACCAAAGAGCTAAATCTCTGGCCCTGGAGTAACTTAATTTTTAACTGAATTGAAATAAATAAGCTTTGATCACAACAAGCTAGGTGGTTTGAGTATTATATCATAACTGTGCTATATCACCTATGCTATTCTTAAGACTCTACGAGGAAAATATTGTCTGCAGCTGAGAAGTCAAACGCATGCATCCACACACACATATAAAGCTTAACACTAAGTGATGTCCCAGGAGTGCAGCTAGTAAATGCCAGCACCAGGAAATGGAACAAAACTCCCTCATTTGCAAATCCACACTCTTAATATCATGCTGCTTCCTCAGAGGAAACTTTCTTGAGCTGCCCTCAACAAGTTTATCTTCCCATGAGTAAGAGCAGACAAGCCCAGCCAGGAAGCACACCAACACACACGTAAGCACGGAAGTGACTAACACAACAGAACCTCCTGGGGAACGGGGAAGGGGCGGAAGGCTCCAGCCCTCAACACCTGAGGCCAAAGACACTCAAGGGCCTTCTCAACGTACTGTGAGCGGGGGAAGTGCTTAAGAAAGGCCTTTCTTCCCATTTATACTCTAAACACCCGGAAGCACCTAGCTCAAGTCACACTCATCATCCAGCCAAGAGATGAGTGTATTACTGAGTATATTTGTTTCAACTATCTACCATCTTATCCCAATTACCAGAACAGTGGCACATAACAACTACCACCATTTCATATATCTCACAACTCTGTCAACTCATAATTGGGAAAAGAAACAGCACGATGCTCCCTCATAGCTCCATGGATGTCTGCTAGTTCTGGAGCTTTCACGTATCTTCCATAGTCACAAGTATGGGGTCCCAGCGAGAATGTGAAAGCAGCTGAGGGCTGGTTAGAAGCACCTAGCTCAAGTCACACTCATCATCCTGCCGCAGTTGAAGTAGTTCATGAGTCCTACTCAAAAGGAGGAGACTCTGTAAGCACTGGGGCCACCTAGGGAAGAGCCCCCCCCATAAGTTACACAGAGACAGTGAACAACTTCCATCATTGGATGCAATCATCTTTCCTCTGTCCTCCGCAAACATGAGCCACGACTAGCACGGAGAGGAAATTAACTTGTCATTTCCCTTACCTATATCACAGGAAAAAACCAATTCTATGGTTAGATGCTAAACCTGAGAAGCATGAAGGCCTTAGCCAAGAGCTCTTCCCCAATATTCAAGCTTCCGGGACACAAAAAACATTGTCCACCACTGATCCTCAACTCAGATCCAAAATGCAGGCCTGGACAAACAAGGAAGCAACTGTGATTCTCTGGATGAGTCACTCAGCCCCGGCTTCTCTCTGGCGCAGACACACACATTTCCAGAAAGGTGCTGAGATAGGCAACAACACAAAGAACAAATGTGATGTGCTCTGGAGATGTTCAGTGCGATCCAGCGTCATTCACAACAGCCAACAATCACAGTGAGTCACAGACAAGGGCCTCACACTATCCTGACAAAAAGAACTGAAAAGAAAGTTTTGAGAGCTGAGGCTGCAGCTCAGTGGTGGAGCACTTGCCTAACATGCAAACGGCCCTGGGTTCCATCCTCAGGGGAGGGAAGGAAGGAAGGAGGGAGGGAGGGAGGGAGGGAGGGAGGAAGGAAGGAAGGAGGGAGGGAGGGCAGGACAGATCTGGTCCCACTGAAACCTCAAATTCATCAGAAACATGAAACTTTTTATAAAAAGTATAGTATAGCTGGATGTGGTGGCTCACGCTCACAATCCCAGCACTCGAGAGGCAGAAGCAGGAGGATTGCTGTGATTCTGAGGCTTGCCTGGGCTACACAGTGACCTCATGGCCAGACTAAACTAAAAAGTAAGGCCCTCTCTCAAAAAAAAAAAAGTATAGTATAAAGAGACAAAAGACATTCTTTTTACTCATTTTTCCCTGTAGGGATTTATTGCTCCTTTAAAGGATTTTCTTTTTTTTTTTTTAATAAAGGTCAGATCCAAAGTGTATCACCATGTCCCTACAGTACATTCAAATCCTCTTCAAACTACTGTCAGGAAAGGGTGGGATGGAATGACATGACCAGCAAGCACATTCCTGACAGCAAATCCAACAGCCTCGCATAACATTTTCCAGCTGAAAATGTGTTGCTCCATCAGCGCTTCTAGGCCCTTGTATGACTCAGGTGCAACCCTTTCTGTAGTACTCAATGCCCAATTACCTCTGTGCTCTAGGAATTCTGGGAATAGATACTTGCAGAAAAAAATATCTATGCACCAATTAAAAAGGACCATTTTGTACTTTTCAAAGTAAAGAATGTGACTTTCTGGGTTCTAAGAATTATAGTCCTGGAATATGCAAATAGAAAAAGTAATCTAAAACCACCACTTGTTTGCTATGTAATCTTGGTAACAAAGGCAACCTTGGGCCACACTGAACTATGAGCCTCAGTTTTCACATCTGTAATAAGAGGACACTTATAGCACCCCCAATTAACCACTCATAGGTTTAGAATATTAAAAAAAATAATTAAGCTGAGCATGGTGCTGAAGGCCTATAATCAAAGCACTCTGGAAAGCTAACGTAGGAGGATTAGACAGTCAAACTCATACCAGGCAGTTTAGTGAATGAGCAAGACCCTGTCTCAAAATTTAAAATAACTAATAAACAGGACTGGGGATGCAACTCAGCGCAGAGGTCATGGGCTTGATTCCTAGGACAAGAGGAAAAAAGGTCAAGCACTCCACCAAAATATAAGACCCAGTAAGCTCTCAGTAATTGTTAGCTACCACTGGAACATCTTTTTATATTGGACCTAACCCTACATTAACAATATAAAACTTCATTTCTTTTTAAGTCTCATAATTGCACCCTATTGAAGCCTAAATGAATTCAAAATATACACCCAAAACTAAAAGAGAGATGCAGACACAGCTGCCAAATGGCAAGTAAAGAGCTGTAATTTTCCATCATTGGAACATATTTAGTGATAACTATAAATGAAAATCTAAGAGGAAAAAAATCCTACAGTTAAAATCACCCTTCCAGTCTGACAGCCTGAAACCTCAAAACAAATTTAGCCTTCACTAGCTCTGCTCCTTTCCTCTCGTCTGTCAAGACTGGGTGGAGAACTCCCACATTTCCTCTTCTGCACCAAAAGCTCTCTGCCAGGTAAAGCAAGAGACATTCCAGCTCGTGTTGGACAGCTGGGACGGCAGGAAGGCAGGGACTCCCAAGCTCGCCCCCTTCTTTCTCAGTTACTCGCAACGGCACGCTGGGCTGTGAGCCACCCCTGACCGGCCAGAGCAAAAGGCTAAATCATGAAATGACCAGCAAGAGCACACCCTAACATGCTGCTCTTGCTACTCTTGCAAGGTAAAAAAAAATGATGTCATCCCCGACACACACTGTGTGAAAGAAAGAACTTGTTTGCTTGGCTCCTGCATTTGCTTATCACAGGCGGCATTTGACCAGGATATGTATTTTCTTCTGCAGTCTGGGTTACATTCCTAGAAACAAGTTTCTGTTATCAGAAATACTTCAGAATGAGTATATGTGCCCTGTCCCTGTCTACACGGAACTGGTTTGTCAGAGATTTGGACATATACCCTGACCAGCACTGTCATTTAAGGGTTTACACAAGATCTAAACCACTAAAACCTCCAACTTATCCACCAAAGTTCACATTTGCCAAGTAACACAGACCTCTGCGATGGGTTCAAACCTCGCTCTCAGGGCTGCATCACAAGGCGAGAAGAAAAACTCAGAACTGAAAAGAGAAATGGGGAGCCAGAATGGCCAAAGCTGAGCGAGCAGCAGAAGACCCCGGGCAGCCAAAGCGAAGGACCCTCACTGGTGACATCAGGTCAGTCAGGGCGAGACAGCGACGTGAGGTTGCCAGGGATATGGTGCTGACACAGGCAGCATTTACAAGAGAAGAGATGGAGCCGTCTTAGCTTGGGGGATGGAGCCTGGGTATGAGTCCCTCTTACGCTGGCTCCCATGTCATCTCATGCGCTTTCCTTACAGTTGCTCTGCAAGTGAGGCCGTTGCGGGGTTAGCTCAACAGCCTGCACTGCTCAAGCCTGCTTCGGGAATAATCAATGGGGCAGTTGTAACAAAGCCAAGATCTGCAAAACTAGAGCGACGGCAAACTATAAAGAAATTAGTACCAGCCCTAAAGAACTCAGGAACGGTGAGAAAACAGGACCTAGGACCAACTTTCACTTGTCACTATCTGACACTCTCTTCCTCAGCCAGTCGCCCCGGTTTTTGTCTTTTCCCTCCGCGCTGCCCCCCCACCCGTTCACACAGGAACCTGACACCTACGAGAGCAGGACTTCACCCGTTTTCTCCCCACTGTCACGCTAAAGCATGTCAAACAGTGGTGGTGGTGGGTTCAGGTAGTGCCTGGCAAACCTCCCCATCTTCCTCCCCTTACCTCCACGGGGGTCTACACTGCACTGACCTGCTGTGGGCGCGGGCTAACATGACACTGTCTGACGTCAGCCCCACCACCGGACGAGACACCCAGCGTCCTCCAGCCTGCCCAGAGACGGCGTGAGGCCGCTGACCACCGCACGCCAGGAGTTCAGGCTCAGGTGTCACATACCGCTTGATGCCAACAGACGACTGATTTAGCAGCTTCTCAGTCAACATTTGTTTTAGTAACAAAAGAAAAAATTTACTACTCAGTATTTCCAAAAATCCATTAATTGGGACAATTCAGCAACACACTGAAGTACTTCCTTTGAAATATTCTCCTTAAATAAAAAATACATGTTTAGAAACTGAGACTTCATAGACCACGGCTAATGTATTAGAACTTCCTTATTTAACTGCAGCCAAAGAGAATGACCACTTTTCCCATGTATAAAACACTATGAAACCAGGGCTTTTTCTTTTTACACTCTCCTAAAATTCTGATGAAAGCTTCAAGTTCGTATGATACCACTTTTACAGAGTAGAATTCCTTTCATCTAGTGCAAAAATCCTTGAAGCTCATAGAACTGAGAGAATAAACTTTTAAGGCATATTGCTTTCATAGGGTTCATATTGATGTATTTCCATTACTTGAAATGGTTCACGTTAGTAGTTTTACATATCATGTACAATTACTTAATTTCTTAACACAGAGTAAAATCACATTTAAATAGGGATAAAACCACATTACCTTTTATAAGCAACTTTTCATTCTGACCTTCTATCACTCAAGGCAATGTCTATAGAAAAATCCCTTTTCAATAAAAATACAATTTGGGGTCAGGGAGATGTCAGAAGGAAAGAGGAAGGACCAGTAAAATCTGAGACCAATATGCTGCCCTGTCTATGATATTAATATTCTTAAACTCACTAAACATATAAAATGCCAGATTTTCAAAAGTACAGATGATTATGATCTTCCAATACCTTTCCCAACACATACTCCCACCGATATAAAAAATATGGGAGAGGGGCCCAGCCAAGAAGGCAGGCCTTATGGTGAAATAGTTGGCAAATAAAACAAGTCTACTAAACTTAGGTTTTGATGACCTAAAATTGAAAATGTCTTCCAGGTCTCAGTGAAGAGTCCACCATTTTTTCTATAAGAGAAAGTTCATGTCACTTTTTGAAACATGGTATTAATACTGACATATCTTTATTGTCCAAGGTGGTAAGTTTCTTTTTAAGCCATGACTGGATATACCAGGAGTCCACAGTCTTTTGACCATCGAGACCTAATTACATAATATTCAATATTTGTGAGAACTCTGCACTCTGACTGCATTTATGAGCTAATGAGTAACCCATCTGCTCCAGAATAGCCAGTATAACCATTCAAGAGTTCAGATAATTCCAACATGGGTATCGGTTGGGAAAGCTATTTGGAAGAGTAAAGAAACTTGATATTTAAATTAGACCAGGTAACCACATCTTTATATAATGTACTCTCTGTCAGTCAGGCCTTGTTCTTTTAAATATGAAAATAGCTTCGGATTTCTCCCCTAAACTCCTTTTAAGGACTCCAAATGGCCTCAGAAACCAAGCTGTGCCAGTCTTCAGTTTGAATCTCTCTTTCCCCTTCTCTTTCTTCTTAACACAATTAAATTTTCTTGCTAAAAAAAAGAGGTTCTTAAAAAATCTAATATGACTAAAGCAAAAAGTCTCCCAGTGCACATATTCTGATGCTTCATCTTGACTATTTACCAAGAATGAATAAATAAAGGTGAGATATGCCTTGCATGGAATAAAACCTAAAACCAAGCAAAGGCACCCAACAAGATGAAAGGTGTTCCAATCAGTACTTTGGTAAGGAAGCAGCAGGGCTGAGAAAAGTGCTCCACTGTTGGAATGAAATCAGCACGGGCCTGGCCCACAAGAGGCACTTAGTAAATGTTATTCCCCATCCACAACACCAAGAGCCTGCATCATGCTCAACTTCCAATTGAGTCTCTCATATAAAGCCAACAACCTTTTCTGCAGCCACTAACCTTACTGAAAAGTACTACATGCCAAGCCCTGTCAAAAGTGTATCACATCCCTCGCAAGCGCAAGGTCCTGAGTTCGATCCCCGGTAACCACATAGAATGCTGGGCGTGGAGACTCACGCCCACCAACAATCAACACCACATACCACAATGCTGGGCGCGGTGGCTCACACCTGTCATCCCAGCACTCGGGAGGCAGAGACAGGAGGATTGCTGAGTTCGCGGCGGCTTGCCTGGGCTCCATAGTGAGCTCAGGGCCTGCCTGAACTACAAAGCGAGACCCTGTCTCAAAAAAAAAAAAAGTGTTTCACATCTGTCATTTCATGGATTCACCCCAGGGTTGCAATAAGCAATAAGAAAATCACAGCTCAAAAAGTTACAGTCAGAGATGTACTAACTCATTACCAAGATACCTTATTCTGGCACTGAAGACAGCAAAATGGAAAACACAGAACTGTTTTCCTCAAAACATCTGATATCTAATAGAGAAGAAATAAAGTTTTCCACTCAATAATCAAATATAGCAGTGAGAACTAAGGAGAAAGCACACAGAGCTGAACCCAGAGGAGCGCCCAGAGCTAGTCCTTAGAGGTCAAAGATCTCAAGTTCAAAGCATTTGGCCTCAGTCTTGAAGAACATGCAGGTGTTGGGTTTTTGTAAGATGGAGGAAGAGGGAATGAGAACCCTCCAGAATAAAGAAATCACTTCAGTGGAGCTTTCAAAATGATCATTTTTTAAAATAAAAATTTACATAGCATTTAAAACTTACTGTGATTATTATGTGTCATACACTATCATACATGCAGACAAGGTATCTCTTAACTCTCACCATAACTACATGAGCCAGGTCCTACTCAGGGTTCTATTTTACAAAGAGAAAAGGTACAATTCAAAGAGGATAAATATGGCTTTAAGTCATAGAATCACATAAAGAGCAGACTCTACTCCTGAATAATCCAGGAACCACATGTGATCACGACCTTAAGGATCTTCTATTTGTCTTTCTGTTCTGATGTCCTGTCTCATTCACAAGAAAGTCAACAGGCTGAAGAGCAATGAAAACCTTGACCATTATTATTGACTGTACCAATATTAATGAAATAATCACATGCCCACGAGCCAAATTCGTACAGACCTCAGAGAGAGATTCAAGTTAAAATTCTCACATACACAAAACACAAAGCTATCCTATATGGTGACTAATAAGGTCCAAATTCTGTCCTGGCCTGGGTGATTTTTCCCCACAGCACACTCAGGCTTAATAAGTCAGCTCCTTCCTCCGGTGTACAGCCCCAGCGTGCGCACCTGAGAAGCCATCTGACATGGCTTGCTTCTGCTGCCTCATGAGTGGGTCTTGTGGAGACCAACAAACGCCTAGCACAGAGATTTCTCGCCAGTGAAGACAACCACGTTAGTTCTCCTCAGGCAAACAGTGATGTCAATATTTAGCTTAGAAACAAAGCATGTGTAATTGGTCCTCTTGGAAACAAGTGGAAATTTTGCAGAGAAGAAAAATGTCTGGATAAGAAGAAATTACCACATTAAATATTTCTCTATAACAAAGAAGGCTTTAAGCTACCAATTTTAATCACTTGACATTTCTCCTTTTAATGCAAATACACTGAAGACAAATGCTACTTTGATTTGTAAGGATATAGTTCCCAGGCATGAATAAATTTTAGAGGGCAAAGATAGCCTATATCTTTTTAAAATAATTCATACTACTGAATACTCACCTACCTGCAATCAAGTATTTTTCAAAAACACAGCTTTTAATTCACTACAAAGACTGTCCCCTCCCGGATATTTTCAAGAACCAGTATGTGGTCACTGCCAAAAATGGCACTTCACTTATAACGTGGCAGGGTTGGAAGGATTGGAATTAACAATAACAACACACACACACACACACACACACACACACACACGTCCCTAGGAAGATTTAGACTTAAATCTACACATTTAGGGAGAACTTTTCATTGAAGTAGTTTGACCTGCTGCCCTGAACGTATGAGAAGCAATGAACTAGAGGAGGAGCTCAGTGGTAAAGTTATACTTAATATTTATCAGCCCTAGTTTCCATCCACAATATCAAAAAGGAAAAAAAGGAGCAATTCTAACTTTGTGCAGATGAACAGGATAGTTGGTACAATGCCTTTCTCCCTTAAACAGCTGAGCGACAGAAGCGGCCAGAGCCTGTCAGACCCCGGTCTGACCCCTCCCACCTCATCCCCTCTCTCCGCAGTCATTTCCTCCCACGTCCCTCTGTGTGCAGAGACGGGACACGTCAGTCGTGGCACTCCAGCCACAATGTAAGGAGAGTGCACGCTTCGCTTACTGATTCAGTACTAAAAGCAGGTGGGATGCCAATGAGCCCTAGAAAGTATGACGGTTTTTGTAGAATGGGAAATTTCCAAAGGAAATTTGGTGTGGGGATATAATGAGGGGAAGGAATAAATAGGATTCTGAAAGAAAGTAAAAGAGCATGTATATAGGGGGTGGGGAGGTGTGGGAGGGTAGGGAATGGGTAAAAATGAGAATTAACTTGTGTCATATACTGGTACAAATTCCCCAGTGTTATGTGTGATTGTGAGATGTGTATTAATTGTGCCAATAAAGAATTCAATTTTTAAAAAAAGTAGGTGGGGGCCAGAGCTTTAGCTCAGTGGTTCTGGAGCCTGCTTCGCAAGCGCAAGGTCCTGAGATCGATCACTGTAACCACATACAATGCTGGGCGTGGTGACTCACACCCACCAGCAATCAGCACCACATACCACAGTGCCGGGCGTGGTGGCTCACGCCTGTCATCCCAGCACTCAGGACGCAGAGACAGGCGGATTGCTGTTCGAGGCTTGCCTGGGCTACATAATGCAGGGCCAGTCTAAACTATAAAGTGAGACCCTGTCTCAAAAAAAAAAAAAAAAAAAAGGAGTTGGCCTAAGAAAAGTACTGTATTACAAAAAGGTCAAAATTTATCATATTATTTTTCTCTCAGATCAAATTTCTTTTAGTAAATTTACATACAAGGAAAGAAGGGAATGCACAGTCATCCCTCAGAATCCAGGAGGGTAGACTAAGTTACAGAAACCTTCATGGATCCCAATATCCACATTCCCTTAAGGCCTTCTGCACAAGCATAGCAGAGTTGGCCATGCTTATATTTGGGGGAATCATATACCTATTCAATCAACTAATCCTAAGAGGATCAGTCTTGGTCTCTGTGTTGCAAAGCAAGAACAAGTGCAAGTTTTATCAACACCTACAGAGCTAACCATATGTCAATCATGTAATTTAAAACTTGTTTTAATGATTTCAAACTTTTCACAATAATTCAGGGAGACAATGAAATAGCAATGATGACAAGTAGGGTGGAATATAGAGCATGAGGGAAGAAAAAAGAAAAAATAGTTTAGAAAGCAGGGAAGAAGAAAAAGGAGAAGAACAAATGAAAAAAGATAAGATTTTGGTGATATTTTTAGATCTAAATAGAAGAAGGAGGGAAAGGAAGGTTGAGAGGTTACTGGCAAAGGCAGGGAGAAGAAAAGAGGAAGAAGTATTACTGGAGACAGGGAGAAGCTGCAGGGTCGCAACTGATTCATACATTGGTAGAAAGCTTGTTTTTCAATCCTTCACCCATAATTTTGGTACTGGTTAACCTGACATCACTATGAAAGATACTATCTAAACTAAAGCATTAATTAAATCTTATTCCCCCTTTCATATACACAGACAGCTCACATATACCAAATAAGAGAAAAAGACAAAAACTACACACAGACCCAAAAGGAAACAATCCTCCCACTCCTATTTATACAGAACTTCAATCTGAATTCTCCACTACTGTACTTTTCTGCCTTAGCTCAAAGGAATGATCAGGCTGGGGACTTACATCAGTAACCCCACACATACCTCACAAGAATAAGGTCCTGAGTTCAATCCCCGGTACCAAAAAGAAAAAGAAAAAATGGAGAGATCTTAATGTTGCAGCATCTGTGGAGAGCTGAGCTCCAGTTCTCTGTGGCTGTGGCTAGAATACCTAGTACCTCAGCTGGTTCCCGCTCTGTGGTATGTTCTCTTGCCTTCCAGTGACAAAGAACTTGGGGGTCCAGGCACATTGAGTTTGGCCCTTGACCCATTTGTAGCAGAGTTCTTTATGCTCCTCGAAGCAGGACAAGCCAGTGGTTCTTGTTTCTGTATTATGGTTGGACCTCTTCAGTTGTATGTGTGTACACAGTGGGACCAGTCATACACCTGCTCTTCTACTCATCACCGAGGAGAAAAAAATTGCAAGCTACTCCACTGCACAAATCAGTATGGTGATGCCACAAAAACCATAAGTAGAACATAGTGAGCTCAGGGCCAGCCTGAACTGCAAAGTGAGATCCTGTCTCAAAAAAAAAAAACAAACAAAAAAAACCACAAGTAGAAATTCCATTGGTATCAGCTGTTACTGTTAAAGGTATTTTCCTAAAAATAACGTCATCATGTTACAGTGATTAATGCATACTCATGTTTATAGCTACACAACTCACAATAATTAAATTATGAGGGCAGCCATCTATATACCAATCAACAAATGGATAAAGAAAATGTGATACACACACACACAGTGGAGTACCATTCATCAATAAAGAAGGATAATTCCAGTCATTTGGAAGAAAAAAGAATGGATCTGGAGACCATAATAATGCTAATTGAAAAAAATCCGACATCAAAGAATAAATATCACATAGTTTATCTTAAATAAGAAACCCCAAATATAAGTAAACTAAAGAGCAAAATAAAAGAGAAATGGTAGAAAACAAGGAAACAAGCTGTAGAGATGGGAACGAGATCTGGGAAAAGTCATATGGAGGAGGAGGGAAAATAAAAACAATGAACATGCAATATGTATATGCACCAATTCCCCGAGATGAATGTAATCATTGTGTATCGCAAACATATACCAAGAATTTAAAAAGTTCTTGCCGGGCGTGGTGGCTCACGCCTGTAATCCCAACACTCAGGAGGCAGAGACAGGAGGATTGCTGAGTTCGAGGCTTGCCTGGGCTACATAGTGAGCTCAGGGCCAGCCTGGACTACAAAGAGAGACCCTGTCTAAAAAAAAAAAAAAAAAATAGTGTAGTGTCTTCACATAACTTACACATATTCTCCCATATTACTTATAATATCAAATACAATGTAAATGTCACTTAAATAGTTGTTATGCTTAGGGAATAATGACACAAAAGTCTGTACATGTTCAGTACTGAGAAAAGTTTTTGTTTTCTAAACATTTTGATTGGCAACTGCTTTAATTCAAGAATGTGGAACCTCCAAATTCAGACGGCTGTCTGTATTCATTCCCAGGGCATCTCTGGAAAATGGCGAGAACCTTTACAGAGTCTAGATGTAGACCAGCGCCTGCCTGGAGGATGGTGTGATTGGTCAACCAGGAAAAGCTCCCACCCGAGAGCCTGAGGCCAGATCTTCAGCTCACTGCCGGCACACTCCACCTGTGTGGCTCAGAAGGCCTTTCACTGGGCCTGGGGCTGTTCCCCAGGGAAGACAGTCACCACCACCAGCACCACCAGCACCACCACCACCAGCACCACCACCAGCACCACCAGCAGCACCACCACTACCAGCACCACCAGCACCAGCACCACCACCAGCACCACCAGCACCACCACCAGCACTACCAGCAG
>PVIC010002717.1:0-74778 GCA_004025085.1 Thryonomys swinderianus | reverse complement strand
TGGCACCCAGCCTACTTCAGAAACATTCTTAAAATTTATCACTCAATGACAAAGAAAAAAATAATTGAAAATCACAGAGAATTCATAATGTGGACAGTTTATATAAATATAATAAAACATCTACCTCTAAACCTTAATCATGATTGTTTTAACACATTAAAATCAAAACCAGAAAGCACAATGCATACAGTTGCAATTCGCATAAAGTTAAATTATTTATATATGTGTATACCTTTTAAAGATTGTTGTAAAATAATTTTTCAAACAGTTTAACTACTGGGTCTGGCCACCTGAAATAAGAAAAATCTCTTTTTTAGATAGTTAAATATAAATTCTATTCATGAAATCAAATAATGAAAATTAATATTTAAGCTTCTGCTTTTAAAAGTTTTTCTCTTCTAATATTCGTACTCTAAGAAAAACAAAGCAAAAAAATTCTGCCTATATAATATGGTGACTGCACTTATTATACTAAAATTAAAATACATAAGACTGCTAAAGTCAAATAAAAAATAAATCACTTTCTGAGAGTGATTTTCTTATCATTCATATCTATAAAAATTCTAGCTTTCCTAGAATGTATGATGGATATTGTGAAATAGAAGATATTCAAAAGGAAATGTAGTGGAAGAGAGAGTAATGGTGGCCAAAGAAAAAATGTGATGGTAATATTAAAAAAAGGGAAATGAAGCTTTTGTATTTAGGGGTGGGGGGTTGTGGAGTGGGTAGGGGAATGGGAAAAAAAATTCTAGCTTTGTTACCAAAACATTTTTCTGTCATTTTTGTGGTAATACTAGAAATCATTTTTTTCTTTGAAACCAAGACCTCCAGTACACATGGAGTTTGAGATAATTCAGAAAATTTCCATGAAAACTATTTTAAAATCAACTTGATTTTAATATAGCAACGCAAAAAGTCAGGGTTCTTATAAAAATCATCAAATTAAGAATGCTACATTTGGGCTGGAAATTTAGCTCAGTGGTTCAGGCGCCTGCCTTGCAAGTGCAGGGTCCTGAGTTCGATCCGGTAACCACATAGAATGCTGGGTGTGGTGACTCACACCCACCAGCCATCAATACCACATACCACAGTGCTGGGCGTGGTGGCTCATGCCTGTAATCCCAGCACTCAGGAGGCAGAGGCAGGAGGATTGCTGAGTTTGAGGCTTGCCTGGGCTACATAGTGAGCTCAGAGCCAGCCTGAACTACAAAGTGAGACCCTGTCTCAAAAAAAAAAAAAAAAAAAAAAAAGAATGCTGCATTTTAAAGGCTATTAAGAATGTTCTATTTTTAAAAAAATGAGTGCAGTACCATGGTCATGCTGTGTGCTACCAGAAGAAGTGGAAGATCAGTTACACAAAGAGGGACTCAGCCCTTTCACTTAGTAACACCTACTTGCCAATTTGGGAATAAACATGTCATATGAAATGACAATACTCTGAAAACAGGAATGAATCATACCACTTCAACACATTACCTTAATTATGTCCCCAAATATTTTTAAAAGCTTTTAAAGCAGTTTAGATTAGAATATCATAATGGTTTCTTCAGCAAAGAATTTGAAATTAGGCTTCAGCAGAAAGGTCCAGTATTAAAATATTTTTTTATGGCTGTATACATCTTAGGCTCTTTGATACTAAGTTTTTGTGTGAAAAATGCAGATAGCCTAACTGTTATTTGAGACCCACTAAAGGAATTATACAAGAAAATAAACATAATCCCTGGGAAGCATCAGGTGATCAATTGGTGTTAGTGTGCTTTTTGTTCCCCAGCAGATGAACCCTGCATCTCCCACCCATAGCTATCCAGAATGGTCATTGAAACCTGGATAAAAATCGCAAAGCCATCACCAAGTTCATCTTCCTTAAATTTATCTTAATTTTATAAGCCTTTCCCCACTGTTACCCTTTCTCAGAACACACTAATTTCTATCCTTTCCCCTACAATTAGTAGAGTAATTACAAAACAGACAAAAAAAAATTCCTGAAACTGCTGCCCTAAAAAAGAACTACAAAGTGAGATGTCTCAAAACAGACATTATTTTAACAATGGTTATAACACTTACTTAAGAAATGTATTAGTCTAATGTAGTAATTCTAACTCTACATAACACACACACACACACACACACACACACGCACACGCACACAGCACAGCACCTCTACCCCTTCCAAACTTGAAAATATACAATTTTTTTTTCACTCATCCCACATTTTTTACCAATGGCATAGTTCACAGGTGCTAACAACACCTTCCAGTTGGCACTGGAAGAGCACCCTTGTTAAACTTACTTTTCTTTAATTATATGATCACTTCAACTGAATTGTTTCACTAAAATAAGAGGACATCAAAGATTATTTTATAAATCCCCTGAAGAATATTTCCCTAATTCAAGAACATAAAATGAAGATCACTTTTTAAAGAATCAATATTCACTTAAGTATTTGATCTAGTTTGTACACATTTGACCTCATATGATCCTCAAAATGTCTGTCAGAAGGCAGTATAGATACAGTTAATCCTAAGGGCAAGGGCAAGAATTTGATTTTGGCTAATATCACAGCATGGGTAAGGGAAATTTTGGAGTGGACAGATGCATATCATGTAAGTCACATGGATAAGAGGGGCATCATAACGGATACCCCTCTTTAGTTCCTGATGCCTTTTTTATTGGGAGAAACTTTACATAAAAAGTTTAAATTGATAATATGTGTCTTACTATAAAGTCATATTTAAGTCTACTTATTCTTGCAATCACTAATTCAATAACTTAACAAGATTAAAAGTCCCTCAAGGGTAAATGAATAAAGAAGATATGTGTAGTCCTTGTGAACCCACCTAAGATTCTATTTTCAACAACTCTGGGTAACACCTGCCCAGAGACCCCCTGTGAGTGATCTACAGATCAAAAGCAAGGATCAAGGAGACAGAACTTATGAAACATGCATAACAGACCATACTTGGGTATAATGGGCTCCCATTAGCCATCATTTCTATAACTCTCTATAGCCTTGTTTCTTCCATATCATTGTATCATATTGTAGAGTGTATTTTTATTAGTTTCCACTTTCCTCCACAAAAATATAAGCTTCAAAAACTATAAACATTATTCTGAAACATTCTTGTGTACTGAGTGAACAAAACAGTACTTTACATTTACTATGTAGAAGGAAACATATATTTTAATTGATTTCAATATGACATCTCAGTTTCAAGTAATTGATGTCCACTGGCAAGAAAATTATAATATCTTGGATTACTGACTTGCATAGTTGATTTATGTTTTCCTCCTGTAAGTTTTCTTTAATGCTTACAAAGGAAACAGCTAGAAAAAAAACTCCCATAAAGTAACTGTAGAATATAGAAATATGCATGTACTTTTTCTTAACTTAAATGCTGGGTCACAATTATTAAATCATAAACCTCAATTTTGAAATTTTACAAACTGTCAGATGGATGGACTTTATCATATACAAGGAACAATTAAAATGACACTGAATGACTTCTTTCTACTTTTCTTAAAGTAAGCTTTTAAAAACATTTAACCAAGAAACAACAGAAACCTAATATGAAGTTATTTTAAAAAGTTATTTATTTTGTTATTTTAACACTATTCCTTAAAATAAAATAAGATGGATATAAATATTATGATAGCCTTGTTGCCATGGAAGCATCACTATTGGTATACCTCTGAATATGCACTTGCTGATGCTTCTCTGGCTAAGCAAACAAGCGCAAATCCATGCTCCTTGTTTTCCTTCTATGTTATAGCTCAGATCCAGAATAAGCAAAGACGAGTGCAATTTTGTACTTCAGAAATGCATTACACATGATACCAGCTGACACATAGATCCATTAGTCTAGTAGAAACTTCACTTTGGTACTTAAGGAGCTCTTGAAAGTAGTTTCTTAGTTTAAATTTTTAAAGTGCAAAAATGTATACAAATTAGAAAGCAATTAGGGCAACCATGCTGATGCACAGAGAAAAATGAATTGAAAATGGAAATATATTTTTGTTGGAATACATGTGCCAATTCATTAAAGGGTGGTAGTAACATTTGCTTATTGAAATTGTCAGAATCATTACACTAGGGAAAATACATTCCATCAATTATATGTATGATGCAATATTCACTATTGCATTTAACAATGTTAAATTAGGTTTCTGCTATCACAAAAATATTTCCCCAAAAGTATACATTCAATAAACTTGGCTTTTTAAAACTGTAAAGTCTATATGTTCCTGTTCTACTCAGTTTCAGTCTTTGTATAACTATTCCATAATGAGGTAATTTAGTAGATTAAATGGGAAGTGAACTTCTCTATATAGCCTAAGTTTTCCTTCTTAAATCTCCCCTTGATATACTAGCATGCAATCTTTAATTATAAGGTAGCCTTCTGAATACACAATGGGCATGTGTGTATATACATACACAGGGCCTTTATACCCCAGGTGGAAGAGTTACTTGAATTTGTGGTAGACTACCACCAGTATAAATCAGTCTCTTCTCTGGTAGTGAAATAGAATTTATTTATTTATCTTTTTCTACTTTAAAAACCATCATTACATGTGTTGGACTTGCTTGCATTTGAACACAGTGGGTCTATTCCAGGGGTATTGATCCTCATTTCTTTCAGTAGTACCTCACTCTATTCATATTTTAAAATAAATTCATTTTTAAAGACAGTATTCTCCTACATCAAAGAAATAATTGGTGTCCTTTAAGCTTTCCATTTATCAAAATTTCTATGCATTAAATCAACCACCCAATTTTATTTCTTAGAGATATTACTAAAGTCCTTCCCTTCTTTACCATGCCATTTCCATATTCTTAAACTCAGACCTATTTTCCATCTAGAGAAAACCTAAAGTGAAAATCTACAATGAACTGAGTCACCATCACTGTAAGTGATAGGAAGCGTTTAGTAACAATAATGGTGGCTAATATTTAAATAGATCATAATCAATATCTGGAATTCCTAAGTTCTTTACAAAATTCACTTAGAGTATGACTCTTATAGGAATATTAAGGGTGTCTTAGCCAGTTTTCCTATCACAGATCCACAATACTTTGCACCCACTACTTAAAGGAGGGGAGGATTGTTTGGATCAGTTTCTGGTGGTTCAGTCCGAAGTTGGCTGGCTCCAAGGCAGAAATGGCACAGAGAAAGGTCTTACCAGAGGCTAGTTGCTTATCCCATGCCAGCCAGGAAGCAAGATGTGAAAGAAGGAGCCAGGGACAAGGATGCACACTTTCATGTTCATTCAAAGATATTTTAGACCTAAATCATAATGATGTGGTGCTCCCTGAGGCATTGAAGGCAGAATAATATTAGATGAGCTGCCCAAGGTTACAGAACTAGTAAACGATAGACTGAGATATAGGTCTATATGGCCTTGTTCCACAGCCAAGTTCCTCACCGATGTGTTTGTACATTCAGCATCTGCCCACTGTGGGCAAGCAGGAACCCCATACTAACTTCCCCTGTATTCTACCCCATCAGTGAGTCTGGCAAGTAAGAGATCTTGGAAGAAAAAGACAAAAGGAAATGCGAATTTAGAGGCCAGGATCAGTTTTAAGGAAGTTTGAAGTGTCTGAGTTTTAAAGAGGAAGAAAGGCACTGAGAGGCCAAGCAGTCAGAAGAACAGGGCCAGAGCTGTAGCTCTAGGATGTGGTGTGGTTCTTCTCTTCTAAGCATCAGAGTCCTTTAAGTGGATCACTCACTGCCCATTTCTCTAGCCCACTTCAGTCATGAGGAGTGGGGCTATGTTCACAGAAACCAGCCCTATTGATAGGTGTTGCCTACCTATGATCCGTTTTGTTGACTGTGGCCAGATGGGCCTTTCATAATACAGTCTAACTCCACAGCACCCCCTGCATGGCTCCCAACTCCCCTGCAAATGAACCTGAACTTTCACATGAAGGTCATCCAATGGCGTCACCCAAAAGGGTCTGAGTCCCACATAGTTCTCTGTACCACGCCTGCATTACCTGTGGTAAACTCTGTATTTCAGTCAAAAGGAAATCTTCAACTTCCTTATAGCACACGATTTTGTGTTTCTTAGGTCTTCTCCTACTTTTTCCAGTTGGCTAACCATCTTTATTCATTCAAGTTTCAGCACACACTTTTCCTGAAGCCTTTGTCAAGTCTTAGTCAAGACACGGAACTCAGTGAAGGGTATGTTAGGTTTCTAGGGCAGCCATGACAATATACTACAAATTGAGCGGCTTACAACAACAGGAATATTGAATCTTTCAACTATTTGGAGGGCCATGGTTGCTCTGAAACCAATAACAAAGTCCTTCCTTACTTCTTCATAGCATCTGGTGGCTACTGGCCAACAGACTTCAAATCCCTTAGTGCAGGATTTGCCCCACTGTCACAATGCTGTATCCTGTGTCTGTTTAGCTAGATGTCTTTCCTGAAGGTCAGCAGTCACTCTACTGTCACCTCCCCTGATATAACTTCAATTTAACCAAATCTGTAATGACCCTAAATCCAAATAGAGTCCATTCTGAAGTGCTGGGCTAGGACTTCAACAAATCTTCTTAGAGGGACACAATTCAATCCAATGAGAGGTAGTGAAAAATATAAATAAATAAAACAAGTGAAAATGTTATGCCCAAGAAAGGAGGAACATTCAATAATAAAGATGTGAACATTTCTTACACTAGCTATGCAGGTTTAAGAGAGTTTAATGGAAAGTACGTTATGAAAAGATAGATTTGCCATGTCTCTTCACAGTATTTTCCACTACCTGACAGTGAGCCCATGTTTAATCATAAGCTTCAAGAATGAGAGGCTACTCTAAATTTTTCTTATATCCAACAAAGTTAACTTTCTAGCTTTTGGCAAATATTCTTTTCTTTGCATCTCCAATCGATGTTATATACTAAATTTCACATAGTTTAATTTATAATTAGCAGCTTAACTAAGTTTTGATATAAGAAAACCATTTTAACTGAGGCATTTTCAGAAAAAAACTTAAATTTTCTGAATTATAAAAGTGTCAGGCATTCACTGAATATGGCCTGTTCCTTTACCACCCAATTAAAGGACACTGTCAATCATTTTAACAATCTTAATTAAAATCCACAAATGGATAAGATTATCAAATAATAAAAAGAAGTGATTATGAACATTTTTAATTTAGCATCAAAGTATATTAATCATAATGATACACATCCTAATATGGAAGAATGGTAAAAACTGCAGACCAGAAGAATTAAATACAGCTATTTTTCCCAAAGTCAGCAAACAGAATAAGGCAATAAAGTATTCAGTGTCTAGACAGCTACTGTGTTATTCCTGTATGACGAATACTGCATCTCAATATGCTTGATGCCACTAAAGGCATTTATAATATTTAATGCACTCATGATTTTTTTAGTTCGGGGGTGAAATGATGTTTGCAATGCAATGCTTTCAAAAATGTCATCCTCTTCTGACAATAACATATGGAAATATTAAAACTGCTCTTGTGAAGGCATCAGTGAGATTAAACAGAAATCCTTTAATAAGATATGTATGTAGCTATGATAGGTTGGTGAGAAATACAGTTTGTGTAGCCGCCTACTGTGCAGTGCCAAAGCCAGGGTAATAGACATGCAGAATGCTGCAGTAATGCGGCACAAACAGTCACAAGACAGAGCTGTGTAGTGGCATCAACAGACATTCTGGGTTGGTGCTTGAGACAAGAGATGGACAAGTTAAGTCATTTACCTATGATAATTTGGGGCACAAATGGATTTGAAGTCGGGCTGCTAACTGGGGTTAGTTACACAGCTCGTGCAGCACACAACTCCAGCGGGCATCTTCATGGAAATTCTGACTGAGCGGTACTGTCAGGAACTTACAGGCACACAGGCGAGCTCTGTAGTATGGGAAAAGTGCTCGTGGACGTTATGTTTCCCTCAGACCATGGCACAGTGCTCACAGTGCTGTTCCGGAGGGCACAGGCCAGCAAAGATCACACCTGTGCTCCTCGTTGTTAACCTCCACAGGTCAATCTCACCCACCCCTGAGAGCCTGTACATTCCTTTGGTTTTAGAGTGATAAGTAAGCTGGAAAATACCATCTTTTGCTTAATGGTTCTGTAATGATTGGCTGGTTATTTGCTCTGTGACTCAGGTACCTTAAATAGAAGAAAGGAGCAATAGTTACCTGTACTACCTCAGCAGGTTTTCAACAATTAAACATAAAAATAATGTGTGCAAAGTCGTGCTATGTGCCAAGCACTGTTTAAAGCATCTTGCAGCATTAATTATGGCAGCATTAGATTTGGCAACAGAGAGACATGTAGGCTTATTTAGCTAGCCCAGGGGATAACTGACAATGGAGTTCTATAAAACGGCACGCGGCAGCTGAGCCTGTGAAATGTGACTCGGCTGGACTGCAAGGGGCCAGAACCATAAAATAAGTCTCAGACTTTCTATGGGGGGAAATGTGCCAACTATCTTGCTAATAATTTTATATTGGTTACATGTTGAAATCCTATTGTCAAGTATATATATTTTACTAAAATTGATTTAATTTTTGTTTAGGTTTTTTTTTTTTCAGTACCAGAGATTAAAATCAGGCCCTTGTGCATCAAGGTTTGGCACAGTAGCACTTGAGCTAAATCCCCAGCCCCTAGGCTTTTTATTTTTTAAATGTGGCTACTGGAAAATTTAAAATTACATTTGCAAACCACAACAAATCTCTGTTGGATGGTTCTACCTACATACTATTTTGCTTTTGGAAGCCACAGTACTCAGGCACACATTCCCAGAGATCAGGGTGGGTGGCTTATAATGCGAACTCGCTGACCGAGTGACATTCTTGTATCCCAGATTCGTACAGAGAAGTTTTATGTGAAGACAGTTTTCTTTCTTTTTTTCTAGGTTTTTCATAGCCTTGTACTCACTAGGCTACCACTGATGTAGAAATGACTCAGTGAAACCGAGTAGCTGGAGCCTAATCTGACAACTAGCAGACAGAGGGATCGAACGGGGAAGATGTACTACAGCAGGGTCGCTCACAAAGGAAACATCTACACATGTTGGCCTCTGGGAGGTTCCCAGAACCACAGAGGGTAGTGTAACAGAAGCAGGCTTTGCTACGGGCTGGGCCCATGTGGGAAGCCAGCAGGACTACACACAGCGATCCTGCAAAAAGGAAGCTAGGAGAATGAATCCTGGCCCTTCCTCTTCCCACTCTCTAACTTCCTGTCTGAACCATCCAGTTGGCAGAAGACAAGGGCACCTTCTCATATGGTCCACATGGTTCTCCCGGGCATATAGCAGGATGGACGGTGGACCTAGAAGGGACAGATGGAATATGTCTAGCACAACATGTATTCCTCATCATCCTCAAGAAGGCTGTCAACTATGTGAATAAAAGGGACTGTCAATGAGTTTGAAAATAAGACCCACTAAGATAGTCCTTCAAAACATATCAAAGTGAATATAGTTAAAAATCTGGCACTTACTCTTGGTTTTCAGTGACTCATTTAATGCTCTCAACATCTGCCTTATTTTCCAATTCAAGATTTACCATTTTCTTTCCCTCAGAGGATGGCTGATCTAACAAGATGCAGACATGACCATCCTGGCATGCAAGTCCAGAGGAGCAGCAAAGCAAAGACAGGAAGAGTAGGAGCAGGAGTCCTCTGGATCCAAAATGAAACTGCTCTGTTTAAAATCTTGAACGTTTTTTAATAGAGAAAAACAATCTCAAGAGGTCAATTTTTGCAGCTACTGGAAGAATAACTCATCGCAGCCGAACCGTTGGGATACAGCCCAGCTTAAAACTGGATGATCTATGTGCAGCACCCTGTGATGTCACTTTATAGATGAGGTGCTCAGCTGGGAACATCTGTTTTAACATTTTCCAGGGTACAGCTTTGTCTTGTAGCAACACAGGGCAGAAGTCTCAGGTTTTTAGCCATTTATCCATGTACTTTACTCAATATGATTCATGGATCAAGTGTGGATGGAGAGCTGAATGTGTTCTGTAATTTAATGACTCAGATTCATTCTGAAGAGTGTGTTCAGGGAGAAAAGGAAAACAACGTCATCGTTCTTGTTTTTACCCATTTTGAACATATGTTTGTGCTGTGTATACTGTCTTATTAGTGACATAAATAGCTATGCTGTCTTTAACCAACAATTGACAATAAAGAGAGAACAGCAGATATGTGAGATCTCCTCCCATGGTCTGAAAAATTGTTAGAACACTTGTATGACCTGAAAATGAAAGATGCTGTGATAATATAAATACTAACTCTCTATTTATCTTTATTCCTTAAATGTATAATTTGTTTTTGTTCCCGTCATCAGAAAGTAAACCACTCAGAATAACCTGACAAGTATGCAGAGTGT
Organism: Thryonomys swinderianus; assembly: GCA_004025085.1. Taxonomy (NCBI): domain Eukaryota; kingdom Metazoa; phylum Chordata; class Mammalia; order Rodentia; family Thryonomyidae; genus Thryonomys; species Thryonomys swinderianus. The sequence goes on along the minus strand of PVIC010002717.1, from coordinate 64,415 downwards.
ATGCCAAAACAAATAGGCTTGGACATCAGAATGCTACTTGCCCAACCATGGAACTCAAAATTATTTAACTTCTATACATACATCCCAGGTTTTTCAACTAAGAATAGGAGAACAAGATGCACACAACTATTGGCTTATAAGATTAAACAATAGTCACAGGGAAGGATATGCAAAAGATACATTTGCTATTATTTTAAAGTATCAGCCCAAACACAAATGTCTTCAGTAGCCTCATTAAGCAAAATGCTTAATGTCTTATGAGGATGGTTCATTTTCTATTTTTCTCTCTCTTCTGACAAACAGTCTTTTTCTCTGCTATAAATGTCTATAACTACACAGCACATATCATTCCTTGCTATGGTCTAAAGAAAAGTTTGGCTCTTCTGATCACTGTTCCATTTTTTTTTAAATGAGAATTAACTCATGTCATATACTGGTACAAATTTCCCAATGTTGAGTGTGATTGTGAACTGTATATAAAATGTACCAATAAAGAATTTAATTTGAAAAATTGATTTTCTTGGTACATTTTATATATACACATTATGATCACATCCAAGATTGAGAGTTTGTACTGGTATATGACACAACTTGATTCCCATTTTTCTTCCCATTCCCCTGCTCTCCCTACAAACCCCACCCCCTATATACATAAGCTTTGTTTCTTTTTTTTAACTATCAAATTTTTTCGTTCCCTTTTGATAAATGTTTGTGCTTTCCATATCCAAGATGAAAAATTTATAAACCGACACATTTCCATTTTGGTTTCAGCTATCAGGACACTTCTCAATGCTTAGAATTAATATCTCCCAGGTGCCTCTAGTCCTTTTAAATGACCTCCTACTTTTACCATTCCTTGTCCCATTTCACATTAATTTCCATGTGTAAGGCAAATCAAGTCTTTTCAGAAGCCACTGAGTATAAACCATGAAGAAATATCTTTGTATGATGCAATGAAAATTAAAGCAGATTCTTTGTGGTTTCATATTGTGCCTACTTGAGCCATTTCAGTGCTAACTGACATCCTACCACAAGAAAGAGGAAGAAAAAAGAGTGAAAATTAAATGAATCACTTTATAAGGGGTTCTCAGTCTTAAGTAAATCACACTACTGCAGTAAAGACTTTAAATATGAATTATTTATGTGCTCTTTTAGAACACTAATCTCTTTAGTGTCTCTCCTCAATTAAAAAAAGCAGCAATCATTTTTAATAAAGAGAAAAAAGTCCATTCTGAGTTATAAAAAATCAGCCAGGGAACATGTTTTAAGGGAAGATTCTAAGGTTCCACTCAAAAATTCGGACTCTGCACATGAGGAAGGATTTTAGACCTATTAGATATAAAGCACATATACAGTATAAATGCAAAAGAGAGAAATAAGGCCAGTGATTGAGGATCGCACATGTAGAAACATTTCACAAAGAAGTGGTCTACTTAGTATGGAAAAGAAATGCAACATACCTTACTTTTATTAACACATGAGTCTGGGTTAATCAAAATCATTTCAATTCTGACATTTGCCAAAATCCATTTGACATTAATTGGCTCCCTATTAAATACTCAGAATGAATACCTGAATACTTACTTATAAATTAAAAGTCAAATATTTTTATCTAGAACCCTAGTGTTCAGAATATTCTTGGAACATTATCATTAAACAAAGGAAGAGTTTGAATGTCTGGGGCACAGATTATGTATTTCTGGATACAACGTGTGCAAGTGCATTTCTTCTTATAATAGTGTCTTCCACTCATGTGTAGTTATGTACAGACTGCACACTGAATACTGCGTCAGACAGAGCACGTCCTCCCCACATTCCTATCTAAATGATGGGAAGTGTCTTTTGCTAGGAGTCTTGCGACAACTGAGTCATTTGTTTGCAAAACATGAAAGATTTCAATTAGTGGCTTCTATGTCTTTGGGAGGCAGGGTGGTGTACTACTCTGCAGAATTCAAACATTTTACAATACAGGTGTTTTTGCTATTAAAAAACAAAATATCTTTGAACCTTACCGTTACAAACATATAAAAAAGTCATGAAAAATAGCCTCAGAAATACTAAGAAACATCGAACATAGTAACGCGATGTATAGTGGTGTAGTTTCGGGATAGTCTGGCAGGTTCCTTTCTCTCGCCATAGTGGATATCCAAAGAGAAAGATGGGGAACAAACTGAGTAGCTCTGAGTAGAACCCATCACGAAGCCCACGGTTTATCTATAGCCCTGCGTGTCAGGCGTCTGTGAGGACTGCGCTCCCACCCCACCCCGGAGATCTTGTTAAAAACTCGCGTGAGCTGAAGACACAGCCCAGGGCAGAGCGCTTCCCCCAACATGAGCGAGTCCCGGGCTCAAGCTCCTGTCCTGTCACAGATGAGATGCTTCCCGGCCCTTCACTGGTTCTCGTCCCATTCAAAGGTCGGGATAGGTCATCTCATGAAGGTAAAAGGTTAATGCTTGTTTAAAGTAAGGAAAGTAGAACAAGAATTGCAAAGCACCGAGCGCAAGAAGCGCTCGGAAGAAAAGGGAAAACACACCCTGTAGGGCAAGACAGCCGCAAGAACAAGAGGCCAGAGGCCAGAGGCGACGAAGTCAGCGCTGCTGTGTTTTGTGTTCTGTTTTGATGCAGGATCCGGGGCGTCTCACTCAGGTCACACCTGACTGTCTAAAAGAAAGAAAAAAAAAAAAAAAAAAAAAAAAGCAACCACAGCAAGCAAAGTAAAACCCCGCGCTGCTCCGCACCCCGAGTCAGAAGCGGCACTGCTGAGGCCTGCAGTTCTGCACTGATCACAAATCCCCAGGGGACTTTTACGTTTTCAAACCTTGGTCTATGCTGCAGAAGAGTGGTGGCCTCTGGCATGTGTAGTGTTGCGTTTTTCTTTTAAGACAAAAGACGTTCATGTATGAGGAGTTTTTCTTTTTCTAAATAAAACCTCAGTACTCAGACTTAACCAGAATACTGGCGCTCTGTGATAAATACGCAGGTTTTAGGTAACAGTCTGGCACTCGGTCTCTAAAATGTTCCCCATCACTGCCATTGATAATGTGCACAGCTGTGAGGGAGAAAAAAAGAGAAGAAATCAGAGGCTGCGTTCTTATCTGGAATAATAATCTTCAAAATGTACTCTATATGAATCATACGGTACTTCACCCTATACTTTGTATACCCCAGAGTCACGTGGAAACATGGGTATCAGGGATACAGCACATGGAGACACTCCTGAACTTTTAGACTGAGGACAGGAGAGACAAGGCTCCGGCTACCTCCGCGCCTGAGGAGTGCGGCCCCGTGCAGAGACACAACCCCCGCGCGCACGCACAGAAACCCACCAGGACGACACCCGCCATCCGCCGCAGTTCATGCCCTGCCTCCTATGAGCTGCAGTGTCCATCGAAGGAAAACATTCCAGCCCCGCAGTGAGCACCAGAGGCAACTCACCCCCAACTTCTCTTTAAAAGAGTTTCTCTCTCCCACCCCCACCCAGGTGGTTCTGGGAACCACCTCACATACATCCTTGCAGCCCCCCAAATCTTTCCTCACAAGACAGCTTGGCCCTTTAGCTGCATCAGTCTAAATGCCTGACCAAGAACTGATATAACACTCCCTCACTTCAACTCCACAGCTCTTTATGGTTTTAACACTTGTTCCGAAAAAGACCCCAGAACATATATGCAAGTTTGCCTGAATCTGTTATATGCAAGTTTGCCTGAATCTGTTTTCCTCTAGTAACTCTGACCAGTCCACATAAACTGGGTGTTTTTTTTTTAAATCAATTTGTGGGCCGACATTCAGCTCAGTGATTCCAGTGCCTGCCTCGCAAGCGCAAGGGCCTGGGTTCGATCCTGGTAATCACAAAGAATGCTGGACGTGGAGACTCACGCCCACCAGCCATCAATACCACACACAGTGCCGGGCGTGTTGGCTCACGCCTGTAATCCCAGCACACAGGAGGCAGAGACAGGAGGATTGCTGAGTGTGAGGCTTGCCTGGGCACCACAGTGAGCTTAGGGCCAGCCTGAACTACAAAGCGAGACCCTGTCTCAAAAAAAAAAAAAAAAAAATCAATTTGTGCCTCAGCTTCTCTTAATGCTAGACCATGGACATCTGAAATTCCTGCCTGGTAATTCAGGATACAGTGATGGGAAGATATATCCTCTTCACTGTACATTTTTAATGTTTTACATGTGCAAATATAATTTCTTTAATAAAGATATATCTGGCAGGGAAATAAAAGTAATTTAAGAATGTTCAACTTGAAGTACTTTTCAACTCATTTAACAAAACTCTCATTTGCCTAGAACAGGAGCATCTGATTTCAAAAGCACTGTGAAGCATAATCCCTGAAATCTGCAGAACCCCAAAGCCAGCTTTACTTGTATAGTTTTTGGCAACACATGAGGATTGTGTTGCATTAATGGGCTCAGAGTGAGGGGGATAAATATGAAAAATGACGTGTTTCTTTTACAGCAGTAAAGTACAATGCTAAAAAAGTAACTTCCTGTCAGTGTGTAGGAACAGATGAAAACAGAGAAAGATAATCTGTTCATTTACCATCAGGTGGTACGTGCTGGTGAAAGTACCTGATATATTCATGCAGGTCTCAGAGGTGGGAAGTAAATTGTCTGAAACAGTTGGATGGTTGAGAATTTCCTTAAATAGGAAGCTACTGACTGGTAAGAAGCACACTGGAGCTAATTCGCATTTTCAATAAAAGAAAAAGAAACAATGAATTTTGCTGGTTATGACTTAGTTTAAAACTTTTTTGCCAATGAAAATGTGTTCACTTCATTTAGCTGAGAGTTTAAAATGTTCCTTTTATGTTAAAATGGCAAGTTACTAAGAGTGCACTCAGAGGAAAAATAAAATCTATTTCTCAAGAAAATTTTTAATATACACTCCAAGTGCTTTAAAAATACAGCAAATAAAATAATTCAATAAATGGACTTTGTAAAACTCCTTTCATATATATGCTATAATCTGTTAATGGTAGAATTTATTTTAGTATCATTCCTAATAGTTTATTTTACAAAGTTCAATGAAAAACACAATTAATATCCACTTTAATGGTCTATTTTATTTTACTAATAAAACTTGATATTTTGTAGAGTCCTTTGAGGAAAAGTATTATATAATTGACTTTGGGGAAACAAAAGGTAGTCAATTACTTAGTTTAGAAGAGAAGGCAATAAAAAATGTTTTATTGTTTGCAAAAGTTTAATGTGCTTACAATTAACCATTTTCAGAAAATAATTTACAATTAGGACTAAACTGTAGAGGTTAGATACGCATGGGAAAAGTTAATAGCCTTTGATTTACAGGTAACTGTCCAGTTTCAGTTTATAATATTCATTAACTGTGTATATAAGGAAAATTATGACACCAGCTATCAGTATTCTCAAGGGTAAAATAGGCACCAGGATAATAACTGCTAAAGTTTAGATCTAGGATGTGCCTCCGGGGCCTCACGGCTCACAGGAGGGCTCTGGGGAGGTGCCTAGACCGCAAGCGTGTGACAACCAACAGTCCACTGATGGTTACACCTCAGTGCGATGCAGGTGGGCCTGGGACTGTGGCTGGACAGACAGATCTCTCCCCAGCTCATCCCTGCACCCTCTATGTGCACCATCCTCAGGCTGTGAGCAGCTTCTCTTCTGCTGCACCCCTCTGTCATGCCATCCTGCCTGGAACAGAAATCTCTACACACTATTAGCCAAAATAAGCCTCTGCATTAATTTGAGAGTACGAGATATTGTATCTGAGCAATGGAAAAATGACTAAGACAATAAATAACATTTTACCTTAGAAATACTAAGGTGACTCTGGGAATGGTCCTCCCTAAAATTCCTAATATTCATGTTTAAAAGGATATGTATACCAGTAGAGATGCTATGCAATCATTTCTATTACACTTTTAAAATAACTAAGAGAGTTGGAGTTGGTGGTTTATACCCAGATCCCCACACTGGGGAAGGCTGAGGCAGGAAGATCAAACATTCAAGTCCAACCTGGCAAGTTAGCAACATAGGGAGGCCCAACCCCAAAATTATAAAAGTGAAGGACTGGGGATGTGGCTCACCAGGAAGGCCCTGGGTTAAATCCCAGTACCACAAAAATAAACAAATCCATACATAAATAAATGTGAAAAAATGAAATAAGCTGATGAAAAAATATTTACTCTGATTCCTTATGTATATATCACATGAATAGTCGCCATTAAAAATAAAATAGCTTCTATATTTAATATTTATAAAGAAAATCTGATAAATTGTGAAATTCATTAAAAGTTTAATACCTTGTCTTTTTAAAAATGCACCTTGGCCAGGATTTAGCTCAAGTGGTACCGCACCTACCTTGGAAGCACAAGGGCCCTCCTTTGATCCCCAGTACCACCAAAAAAAAAAAAAAAATGCATCTTGCCTGGATCACATGGATTGACAAATTAATGTGTGACAACAAACTAGAAAACCTGTCCTAAAGAAATAAAAGCAAGGGTATAAACTATACAGAGGTCAAGAACTATGATAAAGATCTATGTTCTTATATTCTGGTGCTAAATTTTACTCTGGGACCCTGAGCTTCCTAAAAGTTACGAAGAATATATCTGAGATACTGTGGCCACTCAGGTAAAATGCAACCATGTGTGACACCAAGCCCAGGCACAAAAGAATCCTGCCTGTGCAAAGCCCATTCTATTAGTCTGAAGAGAACCATTCACATTCATTCTGTATCTGCCTCAAAGTCTTCCATGTTGGCTTATCCACTTGAACTGAACATGTGAATGTGAAAATACTCATGAATTACACAGGAAAGAGGATACAAGGGACAAACTGAGTGTCCCAGGCATATAGGGACAAACTGTTTTCTCACATTAATCTATCAGCAAATCTATAGTTTAAGAAATGCATCAGCTGGTAAATTGATGAGGCCAAAGTACACATACCTTTAGTGGAGCTATATGTCCTTTTCAATCTTTAATTACCAATTTAGATTCAGAAAATTTATAAAACCATCAATATACATGTCAGGACTTTCTAGGCATCTGAGGGTAATGGTTTCAGGAACTGGTGACTTATAACCAAATTTTCACATGGAAACTGCCACTTGTTTTGTCCACCAAGAACGCTAAAAATCATTTTTATATTTTAAGTAGCTAAAAAGATCAAAATGTTTCATGGTATATGCAAATTCATGAAGCAATTTTGAGTGCTCACAAGTAAAGGTTTCCGGATACCCAGCCATATCCATGTGGTCTACAGCTGCTCGCATACCACAAATGCAAACTGACTCAGAAGATCAATCACTGTATGATTTCTTTGACACAGCCTTCTGGAAAAGGGAGGGCAGAAAGAGAGGTGGTTGGCTACCAGGAGGCGTGGGAAATACTGTGACAAAGGGGTAGGTGGAAGAAAGTGTTTTGCTGAGATGGAACCGTTTTATATCTTGATTGCATCCCTGATGTATTTGTCCATGTTCAGATCTATACACCAAATAAAATGAATTTCCTAGAAAGAATTAAGGAAACAAAGACAAAACCTTGTTTGTTTGGTTCTAAACCCCACAGCCACGTGGATTCACAGACCATAGCTCTCTTGCCAGTTCTGTTCTCTCAACTGGAAGCTGTAGACCAAGTCCAAACTGTTAGTCTCACTGTAGATATTCTTAACTATTAGAGGTCTATTTTACTCAGCCAAAGGTGACTAAAATTACTATTAGGGTGAACGCCAGGTAGAGGCCTACCTGACTGAGTGCTCTACGACCATCACACACTGACAGACCCTTAGGAAGCCCTGGGTACTCACGTCAAGGTGCCTGGGCAATCTGCTTTATGGACTTTGTTCCCTTTTCCCCACATTGTCTCTTCTTACTCCAAATGTTCTTCCAGACTCAGGAGACCTTATTCTCATTCTTTGTTTGTCCTTTCTCTCATTGATTCATTCCTTACCACATTCTCAGACTTTTTCTTTCAATAGCCCCTGATCTCTGGGCTAACATCCTTGTTCAGGCCACCATCATAAATCCATTCTAGCAAATAGCCCCAGTGTTTCTCCAACTGTAAACTTCACCAAATACATCCATTTAAACTATTCACCAATGGCTTCCTGCGTACTTGAGTCCCTGAGAAAGCTTGCAAAATCTCTGTCCTGCCTGTCTCAGCAGCTTTATGTCTCTACCAATTTCTAGTTTTCTCAAGTGTTTTTCAGGTCACTGAATGTCTATGATTGTTGTCATTCCTATAGTGCACATGCTGTTTTTTCTTTGTGTTTCTTTTACTTCCTTTTCCACTCCCACACATCTTCCAGTTCTCAGTTAAAAGCTGTCTTTAACCTTTAAGGTAGTGTACCCAAATGCTGCAATGTCATTCCTTTTTTATTATCTCTAATCACTCCTTTAATTAGGTTTCATACATTCTGACTTTTATCTTTTTAATGAAATACTTTAAAGAAAATTCAAAGAGCTCATTATTTTACTTTAAACACTTTTTCTAAGAGCTATGTCTTTTCATTTCAGCTAACAGATTTACCATCATCACAGGTAGTGTTATGTAATATTTTCTCCCATTGTCTAGAGTATCTTTCTGTCTAGAGTATCTTTTCATCCTCTTCCAATGTTTCTCCACAGAGCAAAAGCTGTTCAAAATTTCTTAAGGGGTTTAATGTACATATTTTTCTGTTAAGGATCATCCTTTTGTTGTCAAGGCTAGTAAATTGTTGGCTAGCCCTAGATTTGAAATCTTTTATCCCAAAGTTACTTCAAATTTAATTTAAAGTGTATACCACATTTTCTAGGAAGCTTATGGTAAATATAGTCTCATAATAAAAGATGCTTGAAATAAGATAAAATATGGGGATATATGTTATAATCCTATGAAGTTTCAAAAATTTTCTTTATACTAAGAAATAAGTCCCGCCGGGGGGGGGGGGGTGGCTCACGCCTGTAATCCCAGCACTCGGGAGGCAGAGACAGGAGGATTTCTGAGTTTGAGGCTTGCGTGGGCTACATAGTGAGCGCAGAGCCAGCCTGAACTACAAAAGCGAGACCCTGCCTCAAAAAAAAAAAAAGTTCCAACTACTCAATAGTGTAGATCAATAACAATTTAAGAAAGTTCCAGCAACTCCATATTTAGTAGCTGTACTTAAATAAAAGTTTCAGTACCAGAGCAGCTGTTAATAATTTTCTATATGATGTGCTCACAGTTTTACAAATAACCCTTTGAAAAACACAGGTACTAGGGGTTTACATGGCTTGGGTTTTTTTTTTTTTTTTTTTTTTTTTGCCTTCCTTTGGGATTTTGGTTTTTCAGTTTCATGTTTAAATTCTTTATTTATTTTTGAGTTAATTTTTGTACCAAGGGTGATGGTTAGGTCAAAGATCTTTGATTTCCTATGATGTCCAATTGTTCCACAACCATTTGCTTAAATTAGCTATTCTTTGTTTACTAAACTGCCTATTTAGCTTCATCAAAATCAGTTGAGAATGTACTTTTGGGTCTATTTCTGTATTCCCTATTCTAGTACTTCACCCAAGAATTTGCTTCTCTACTTATGGAATACAGTCTTGATTATTGTGGAGGTAAAGTAATCCCTCATATAAAATAGTCACTCTTCAAATTTTATTCTTTGTCAACATTGCTTTAGTTACTTTAGGGTCTTTACGTTTCTATATGACTTCTAAAATAAAATTTTATAGGGGGCCAGAGGGTTAGCTCAGTGGTTCCAGCGCCTGCCTTGCAAGCAAGCGCAAGGTCCTGAGTTTGATCTCCGGTAACCACATATAATGCTGGGCATGGAGACTCACACCCACCAGCAATCAATACCACATACTACAGTGCCGGGTGTGGTGGCTCACGCCTGTCATCCCAGCATTTGGGAGGCAGAGACAGTAGGATTGCTGAGTTTGAGGCTTGCCTGGGCTCCACAGTGAACTCAGGGCCAGTCTGAACTACAAAGCGGGACCCAGTCTCAAAAAAAAAAAAATTTATACATCTGAAAGAAAAAATAAAATGAAGTGAAAAAGAAATACAAAATTACATATAGATTAGTTAGGAATTGCATTGAACCTGTACTTTATTTGGGAAGAATTGACATCTCTCTATACTGAGTGTGAACATGGTGCCTAATCAATGAACATGGTATACCTATCCATTTATTTAGACCTTTGATTTATCTGTATTACACAATTGTCAGAATAAAGATACTGCATGTTTGGTTAAGTGCATACCCAAATATTTTATTTTCTTGCAGCAATTATAATTGGTATTTTCCCTATAATTTCTATTTCTACCAGTTCCTAGTTATCATATTAAAATTTATTCATCTTAATGTTACATTTTTTGATTTTGATAAACTTATTTCTAGGATACTTTTCTCACGCTTTGAGAATTTTAAGGTAATTGTTTAAAAATGAGATGCTTTTTGGGCCAGAGATTTAGCTCAGTGGTTTCAGCGCCCGCCTCGCAAGCGCAAGGTCCTGAGTTTGATCCCGGCAACCACATACAGTGCTGGGTGTGGAGACTCACACCCACCAGCAATCAATACCACATACCACAGTGCCGGGCGTGGTGGCTCACGCCTGTCATCCCAGCATTTGGGAGGCAGAGACAGTAGGATTGCTGAGTTTGAGGCTTGCCTGGGCTCCACAGTGAACTCAGGGCTAGTCTGAACTACAAAGCGGGACCCTGTCTCAAAAAAAAAAAAAAAAGGGGGGATGGTTTCCTTATTTTCTAATATATTTTACTTTCATTTCTCTCCCTTGCTACTGCAGTAGGTAGAATTTCTAGTATTATGTTGAATAAGAGAGATGAGAACAGATATCTGTGCCTTGAACCATACAGGAAAGGTGTTCACTTTTTCACCTTTAAATATAACGTTAAATGGAGATTTTTGGAGACATTCCTATGAAATTCAAATGACAAATTTTTACTCAGAACCTGAGTGTTGGCTTTTTCTCAAAAATTTTTTTCTGTGTCAAGTGACATGATCATATGACTATGATTTGTCTTCTTCAGTTTTATGACATGATGCTTTATTCCAATTGATTTCCAAATGTTCAAACAAACGTTCACTCCTGGAACAAACTTCATTTGAACTAATTTGCTCAATGATGTAAAAGTCTTTTTGTACTTTGTAATTATTTTTAAATGATAATTTTTAAGAGATATTGGCCAAGAGTTCTTCTTTATTGTAATGACTTTTTTTACATTTGCAGTTTAGTCCTGACTTTAACAAAAAAAAAAAAAAATGAGGAAGTATTCTCTTTATCTGTTTTCTGCAAAAGACGTTGTAAAACCCAGTGTATATTCTCAGTTAAATATTTGGTAAAATATATGCAAAGAGATTTTTGGACAGAACTTGGTGGAATAATAGCAACTTTTAATTAGAAATTTGTTTAGTGGGAGAGTGCTATTCTAATCATTTATTTCATTTTGCTTGAGTTTTGGTAGTCTTTTTAAAAATGTTTTTCCTTTTTTTTTTTTTTGTACCAGGGTTCAAACTTAGGACCTCACTTTTGGCAGGCAGACATGGCAATTTTTAAAAAAAATTTTAAGTGGCCAGGTGTGGTGGCTCATGCCTGTAATCCCAGCACTCAGGAGGCAGAGGCAGGAGAATTGTTGAGTTCGAGGCTTGCCTAGGCTACATAGTGAGCTCAGGGCCAGCCTGAACTACAAAGTGAGACCTTGTCTCAAAAAAAAAAAATTACATAATTGATCCACTTACATATTTGCTGAGTTTATTTATTTAGTTGTTGAATTTATTAGATGGAAGATGTTTGTTTCATTCCCTTATTACATATTAAAAGCTGTAAAATCTGTAGTAATAACCCATAGTTTACTCTTAATTATTGTGTTTCTTTTTATTTCTCACCAGTCATAACAGAAGTTTATCAATTATATTAACTTTTCTCAGAAAATAGCCTTGTCTTTCAATTCCATTGTTTTTCTTTTCTTTCATAGATAATGTATTTCTTCTTGTTGCTTTCAGAGTATTTCTTTGTCCTTACATTTCAGAAGCTTAATTAGGACTTATCTTTGTGTTTATATCTTTGGGTTTCCTCCTTTTTTTTTTTTTTTTTTTTTTTTTTTTTTTTTTTTTTTTTTTTTTTTTTTTTTTTTTTTTTTTTTTTTTTTTTTTTTTTTTTTTTTTTTTTTTTTTTTTTTTTTTTTTTTTTTTTTTTTTTTTTGAGACAGGGTCTCGCTTTGTAGTTCAGGCTGGCCCTGAGCTCACTATGGTGCCCAGGCAAGCCGCCGCAAACTCAGCAATCCTCCTGTCTCTGCCTCCCGAGTGCTGGGATTACAGGCGTGAGCTACCACGCCCGGCACTGTGGTATGCGGTGTTGATTGTTGGTAGGCATGAGTCTCCACGCCCAGCATTATATGTGGTTACTGGGGATCAAACTCAGGACCTTGCACTTGTGAGGCAGGCGCCGGAACCACTGAGCTAACCCTCTGGCCCCTGGGTTTCCCCTTTTTATGATTTGCTTATATTTGTGTGTCTCATCAAATGTGGGGAGTATGTGAATAGTCCTTTGTTCTTACCCTCTTTTGGATAATTATCGTCTAAATGTTCATAGGTTCCATACCAACATTTTAGTTGGATTGGTTTTTCTAGTGTTGCTGGGCTCTGAATGATCCTGGCCAGTGCTACTTGTAGCATAAAGGAAGTATACCTGAAAGTCCAGTATCTTTAGTGATGGGGAACAAAAGTCTCAAATCTGCAGTTTCCAAAATCAGTCATTTGTGGTAGCATGTCTCCTGCCTGTGAGAGATGATGATCCCTTTTCTATATCAGCACTTGCTGTAGTTATGATTTTACTACCAGTACCTCCTCCTGGTAGGATGGCCTTCTAGAAGGAAAAAGACTCACAGGCCACATAGGGAAAGAGAATTCTTGGACCAGGTTGCATGTCATGGCATTCGGTCTCTTGTTGGTTTCACCTACCTACCTCCAAGTCTCTCAGTCAAGGTGAAAACTGTGAGGACTGGTAAGGAAGGAAAGTATTTTCCTTATTGATTATTAATAGTGGATTTCTATATAAATACCCCTTGCCATTGTTCCAGAGTTCATCTAATGCTGTCACAGATACCTATTTAGTCTTAGAGACTGATGAGCTCTTTGGGCTATTTTCTATCATTAGCTTGGAAAGCTAAAAATATTTCATCTGGGTCACCTTCTTCTGTAGGGGAGTTGGGTTGTAAGAGTCCTGTTGCTATTCCTTCATTCTTGGGTTGCCAAATAAGTTGTCTTCCTACCACAATTCTCTTTCAGTTGCCTCTTTAAATTATTTCCAAGGTTTACAGCTATGCTAGACAGGGAGAAATGAATGTATACGATTTTATATAGAGCAGAAGATGTCTCATAACTTTAAAGTCTGTACTTCTGCCTTCCTCTTCTTCACTTCCTCCTCTTCCTCCTTGCATCTTGCCATTTATTTGTAGCAGAAAAATCAGTAACTTGTGCTGTTGCACTTACTACATGAGGGGTTAAATTAACTGTGTCTTTGTGAGTCTACTTCCATCTGCTAAACTGTTAGTTAGACCTACTGCTTAACTGCAGTCAAACTCTAGCCTCTCATGACCTATTTCTACATCCTCTTGCTATGATTTATCTTTGCAAATGAGAACATACTGGGAGGTGAAAGCAACATTTCACAAGTAAACCTGTCTCTCTTCTCAGTGCATATGATAAAATAAAATACTGGCTATTGAATAATATGAAAAATATCTTCTACTTGCTTTTCTCTAGCTATCACAACTCTTTTAATCTTTCCTTTTTGGCATCCAATAGCTAAGTATCATTTTGACATACCTGTTTCTTTCTTCTTTACCCCCACTGAAGTCTGAAGTCTATTTTGCACATATTTATTATGGATACCAACCTGCCTTTTTTCCTACAGCTTTCCTCTTATAATTACCCTTCCTTTCATCTAATCTCTTTATCTCCAATCTATTATATGATTCTGGAAGGTTAAAATTTCTATCATAATAATTTGGTCACTTTGTCATTTAGGAGTTCTTTATTACTCACAATTTAAAGCTCTCACTACATTCAATGCATAGAACATCTATGCCACCTAATCTTATACCACACCTTTCTCTATTGTGTATGATGTACTCTAAAAAAACTATTTGCTGGCATTCATATAACTCTTTATTATACCTGTGTGTTTGTTTAAAGAAAGACTACTTCCCAGAATATCATTTATAAAAATCTAAAGCAACATCAGTATTGAACTTTCTCATGACCTATGTGACATGCACACACAGTACAAGTTAGATTGAAAATCAGCTGGTAAATCCCAGGAGTGGTACCGGATAAAGAACTCTTCTGCTCCACAGTTTTAGTATTATTTAGCATACTACCTACTTGATCACTTCTTCCATACTAACAATCATGATTCTCCAAGACTTCCACAGTCTATACAGATATTAAAGTAAGGACCTTGTTAATGGTGTGACCCTTACATTTAAATAATGACAGTAGATTTCATTTCTTCTACTCTGCACACTTATTGAAGATAAAAGCTTTCAATTCATCTTTGATCTCTTATTATCATTAAGATAAAGCCTATCCTTACTTAAGAAAGATCTACATGTTTGAAAATCCAAACAATCAATACTTCTGAGAAGGCTTTTATGTCTTTCCATGCTATATCTGTCTACTCTGTTTCCATAATTTCTTCAAACTATTCCTTTTGCATTAGTCTGCAATAAACCAATTAAGGGCATGAAGCATGCCTTTATGTCCTTCATATGTATTTAGTATAGTCACTGCACATAGATTTTTCTCAGTAAACAATTATTAAATAAGGGACAAATGATCTCATAATCAGTATGACAATAAATCTCTAACAAACCTGATCCATTAAATGTTTGAATTGTTCAATGTGCAGACTTTGATAATTTGCATTTTGTGTGGAAACATCAAAAATCTGTGGCATATTCTTTTTGTCTGTCTCACAGAGCTAAATGTCTATAATATCTGTAAATGATGGATGGATACCTTCAATACAAACAGACATGAGTTCCTGTTAGTAAGTGAAAGTGAAGATTAAAAGCTATGTCAAAAAAGACAGATAAAATCTTTGCAAGCGGTAGAATTGGAGGCATACCTACCCTTCCCTCCTGCTGTGAGCATCCGTGGTTCTTTCCCTCATTATGGGCCCACTCTCTTTCCGAAGGCCACCAGGAAGATCTAATTGGTTTTCAGGTTTCCAAATTTCCTGTACAAGATGTCAAATGAGTTTGCACCTCATGCAGACATACCTCACAGCAGGCACAAGACTGCCTTAGAATGTTATATGCTTCAAGTTTAACACAGTTCTGGCTGGTTTGCTGGTCACTCATTTACTGAAACTTGAAAAACACGTCTTTGTTGTTGTTGTGTTGTTCCCAGGTCAACAGCTCCTGGGTAGCCAGCATATCTTATTCAAACCCTTCACTTTCTCTCTAATGAACTGATGCTGTTGTCTAAATAATCTTGTCTTGCCCACCATCAGGTTTAAATCAGTCCATATTATACAACTGCTGAACTTAGAAACAAAAGTCCACAAGG
The DNA here is from genome assembly GCA_004025085.1 of Thryonomys swinderianus. Taxonomy (NCBI): domain Eukaryota; kingdom Metazoa; phylum Chordata; class Mammalia; order Rodentia; family Thryonomyidae; genus Thryonomys; species Thryonomys swinderianus. The sequence goes on along the minus strand of PVIC010002717.1, from coordinate 48,870 downwards.
AAAAGAAATGAATATATGTGTCTGGTTTTAGTGTTTCTGTTACATTTAACACAGATGAGATTTGTAAACAGACATTTCCAAAGAACCTTGAACAATGTCAGATGCCTTTAAGCGTAGGAGTAGCTTAAATGCCTTCTCCAGTCTTTTTTACCTAAAGTCTAAAGCACTGTGGCAGTTAAAGCATGGACTTTACAATCAAAAATAAAAGACTTTAGAATATGGCTGTTCTCTTGTTAGCTGTGTGGCCTTGTAAAGCTGTTTTAGGGACTGGATGATCATAAAAATTATTTTATTAGCATGGCACTTAGTCCATACTAATTGCCCAACAAATATTACTTATCTATATTTATCTACAGTGTATCATAAAAAATGTAAAACATACATGATTTTTTATTAAGCAGTCTTTACTATTATCAACTGAATACATTATCTACTAGTTTTCAGATGAACTTGGTTGAGGAACCAAACCAATGTATTCTGATATTTTTCCTTTCCTGAAACAGTTGATGGTACATACAGATATGAGAGCAGGGACACAGCAAAAGAGAACTAAGGCATGAGCTGAAGTGGAAGACTGAAACTGAATAACACCATTGGAAGGACATTCTGTGGGCCTGAAATTCAATGACCAAATCCCATGGGCCAGGGAAGGTAAATCAGGAAATCGTGGAGAAGGCTTTCTAGACCTAGAGAATAGTTTGTGCAAGCTGATGACTGAAAAAGCTCCACGTTGCATCACCCAGTGATTGAAGGGCAAACATAATCCACAGAATGCTAACCAAGAGGATACATGTATGGTTTGACTGTTTGTAATGCATTGGATAATACTGAATTTAAGAATAAACATTTGTCACAATCCTTTGAAAATGTCACTTTCCTACTAAAACAAGTTGTATCTTAAATGCTCTCCACATCACTGGAGCAAGGTGTCTGATACACTGCAGGCCCTTAATAACTGGTAAATAGCTTTCAAAATTATTTCTTCTTAGGCCTGGTGTTCTATTCTGGCAACACAAAGAATATTAAAGAATCCTACACAGACTACTCCCCACTGTGAGGAGAGGCAGGAGGAACAAAATCATAAATAACCTTATCACTGCTACTGCATTTACAAGTCAGCTAAGAAATATGGGATTATTACATGATTTAAGGGAAAAATAGAAACAAAAAAAACTTAGTTGATAAAAGCTTAAAACGGAAAGAAAAAGACAACAATTGGATCACAAATATTAACCAACCAGCATTGAAGTGGATTTCTTGGGCTGATATTCTCAAAGAAAAAACATAGAAAATGTGGTAAACTGGTGACTATTTTTAGTGACATTAAATTCTACATTATACCCTCCTGGGAGCAATCCTCACAGGAACAAATTTTCTCTGCTATGGTCAGAATCTGCTTTTCCTGTGCACTGTCTACCCCCCCCGCCCCCCTCCCCCATAACAACACCTTTACTTTACTTCAACACACACCCTGCTTCAAGCCCTTCAGCACCTAAGGACCAAACAGGGGGCTGGCAACTGCTATCATCTCCAGACTTGGTCACAGGCTGGTCCCAAGAAAGGCAGTGCTCCTGCTGCGATGCATGAAGTGGCTCACAGCCAGGATCTGCATCTGAACCCTGAAGGAAGCAACCTTCTCTCCCTGTATCTGTTGGGGAAGTGAGTGGCCACCTACAGTCCGGTGGGCAGAGGCAGCCCCAGAATGAGGTCAACAGGGATGACAGCAGGACAGAGAGATTACAAGGCCTAAAGACCTCAGGGGAACCTCTGGATCTTCCATCTTGGCAGCCACCACACTCTTTCAGCATGGAAACTCACTGTGATGTGCATCTTAGTAGTGAGTCTGGGCACAGACCAATCTGGCTGGAGGAGAGAAATACAGAGAAAAGCAGTATTTGGTAAGAGGACAAGTGAGTCTTGGCAGAAGCTCCAGAAGCTCCAGAAAGTCAGGCGGAAGTAATAAAGGGAGAAGTGAAACAGGTAAGAGATGTACTGTTAGTATGACTGGACATCAGGTCACTAAGAGCGAGACTGGGATAAAAGAATTTTACATCGTAAACAACACTGAACTATGGTGTTAGAAAACTCCATAGATAGAATATCAATGACAAATGAGGAAGAAAACTGTGGTAATATAATTTAGATTAATTCCTAAAATTTAGATCAATTACTAAAATATTACACTGAAACTACTAGTATACATTGGGATACATAACCATTGTGATAAAACTCTGGGCTATACATACTTGCATATAATTGTAGTACATATACATATACATATACATATACATATACATATACACATTCTTATATACAATCCTTGATACAATCTCTTGTAAGGTGGTTTTAAGACAAGGTAAGTTATAATGAAGAAAAATTTAGCTGACGATCATGGGATAAACATCTAGAGGACAACCTGGAGTAAACATGAATGTTCTCTATTTTCCTTTTTTTTTTTTTTTTTTTTTTTAAAGATAGGGTCTTGCTTTCTAGTTCAGGCTGGCCCTGAGCTCACTATGTAGCCCAGGCAAACCTGCAACTCAACAATCCTCCTGGCAAACCTGCAACTCAGCAATCCTCCTGTCTCTGCCTCCCCCAGTGCTGAGATTATAGGTGTGAGCCACCACATCCCGCGTTGTGGTATGTGGTATTGATTGCTGATGGGCGTGAGTTACCACACCCAGCATTGTATGTGGTTACCAGGATCGAACTCAGGACTTTGTGCTTGCAAACAGGCACTAGAATCACTGAGCTAAATCTCCGGCCCTTTTCATTTTTAATTTATATTATTAGGAAACATTTTAGGTATATTCATCCATACAAATTTAGTAACTCAAGAAGTCACTTACCATAAAAATGTAAACCTCATAATCAGGGAGTCATAATCAAGATACTAAAAATAAAAGATATGTAAAAGAAATGAACACATCAGGCCAGAGATTTAGCTCAGTGGTTCCGGCACCTGCCTCGCTAGCGCAAGGTCCTGAGTTTGATCCAGGTGACCACATATGATGCTGGGCGTGGTGACTCACTCCCACCAGCAATCAATACCACATATCACAGTGCTGGGCGTGGTGGCTCACTCCTGTAATCCCAGCACTCGGGAGGCAGAGACAGGAGGATTGCTGAGTTCGAGGCTTGCCTGGGCTCCATAGTGAGCTCAGGGCCAGCTTGAACTACAAAGCGAGACCCTGTCTCAAAAAAAAAATGAACACATAATTGACTTTTAAATTATTGTGTATTAGTTGCCTTGATGGCAAAAAAATAAAAATAAAAATTTAGTAGGAAATTAACAGACAGAATGGTCGATCATATTCTGCACTTTAAGAGGAAAAATTGATTAAAGCTCACTATAGGAGTTTTTCATCAATAATTCTACTGAATTAAGTTTTTAGAAAGTAATGAAATATTCCATTAGCTAAAACTCTAGCTTTGGTAATTTTAAAATTAAAATTCTGAAGTATAATTTATAGCAAATGTAAATTCTAAAAAAGCTGTACTATATCTTAAAACATATCATTTGTGGCCAGAGATTTAGCTCAGTGGTTCCCACATATAGCTTGCAAATGCAAGATCCTGAGTTCGATCCCCATTAAGCATACACCACAATGCCAGGCATGGTAGCTCATGCCTGAAATCCCAGCACTCAGAAGGTACAGGCAGGAGGATTGCTGTGAGTTTGAGGCTTGATTGGACTACATAGCAAGCTCAGGGTGAGCCTGAGCTACAAAGTGAGACCTTGTCTGAAAAATTAATTAATTAATTAATTAAAATATATATTATAATAGAAAATGTTATATTTAAAAATATATATATATAATTTATAAAATTTTTATTTTAAATATGAAATTTTGAAATATGATTTAATTTTGAAATATGATTTAAAATATATTTTACATATATAAAATTTGCTTCATAAAAGAATTGAGTAGTCAATTAACAAAAAACAATAATGATATTGAATGTCTTCTGCAAAACTCACCAAAAGAAGATATCACACCAAAGGAGATATCACACCAAATAATTAGGAAAATATGTAGAGTGAAAAATCAACCTTTTGTCATAGCAACTTTAAATTTTCAATCCATAATTCCAACTCTTAACAAAAATAAATGGGAGGGGGAGAAAAAGGGAAAGTATCTTCCAAAAGAGAATATTTTGAAAATTACAGGATTTCAAATATGATTTTAAAGACTTTTCCCAACATTTGTAAAATAGAATCACAGCAGTATAATGGATGAGCAGGACTCGAGTAAATAAATGCTCACAAAGAAGAAAAAATTATAGAATATTTTTAGCATATTACAGCAGGAGAGCACAACAGCCTACAAATTACGGTACACGATACACTCTAAAACACCCCATATATATAATAGTACTTTATGTGAAATTAAAGGGTAGAGTTCAATTCTAGCCTTTTTCACAAGCCATTTGGTTTTAAATTATATATACCACCCAAGCAGCTGCTCCCTTTATCAGGCAACATTTTCTTTCACACACAAACCATTACAGTTCTGCTAGAGACAAGAAACTGCTTTTAGAGTTCTTGGGAAATGATTTTTAAAAAAAATCCAACAGAAGAGCAATAAAGGAACACTCCCACAGTGACCAAAGGGAAAAAGTAAAACAAAACAATAGGCAGATGATTTCTAAGGAAGAATCAAGGTTCAAAAAAATAACTCTGATCTCTCCTGAGAAGCATTCATTCTACTTCCACTGCAGTGGCATCACATTGGATGGATGCATGCATGCATGCATACATACATACATACATAAAGCAAGCAAGCAAGCCTTTGTGAAAGAACACCAGTTAATCAAAGAGTCAAATGGCTGATGATGTTGCTAGCCTCGGGAAATTTCTAAGTCTTTCAGTGAGCCAACATTTCACAGGACTTATGTTTTACACAATTATACTCAATTTCAAAGCAACCAGATCAGCCTCACAGAAAGCTAAGTAGTATTGTTCCTTTGATCCTTTTAATGATACGTATGGCATGTTTTATATTCAAAGACAACACTGAATAGAAAGTTAAAATGGTATTGAAATCTCAAACCAACTGCTGACTTCATAAGTTTGCCGAGATTGATAACTGATCAAGGAAATGGAACTAAAATGTAGTCAAGGCCAGATCTAACTTTTTAATGAACTAGAATAAAAACTAAAATGTACATGTCATTATGAAATCAGAAATCTTTTAGCTCTTCAGACCTCAGGCATATTTTGATCAGTATCAAGAAGACTAACTTGGTCCAGGGAGCGGTTCCGGCATCTGCCTTGCAAGTGCAAACTCCCAAATTCAGCTCCTAATAATCAAAAGCACAATGCCGGACTTGGTGACTCACACCCACCACCAATCAGTACTACACACCACAATGCCAGAGGTGGTGGCTCATGCCTAGGCAGAGGCAGGTGGGTTACTGTGAGTTCGAGGTTTGCCTGGGCAACATAGTGAGTTCAGGGTCAGCCTGACTACAAAAAGAGACCCTGTCTCAAGAAAAAAACTAACTTACTGAATTAAAAATAATATTCAACAATCAACCCATACTGATGGAACCTGATAGTCCTGAGATCAAACACCTTATCTGAATTATTTGAATTAATTGATTCAGTTTTTATTTGTAGCCTCAGCTAAAATTATTTTGGTAAGACTAAACGGCAGCAGGAAACAAAGCAAAAATCCATAATGAACAATCTGATGAATTTCCATGAACATTATACCAGTTCAATATGAGAATAGAGAGGATTTTAGACTCTAGAAGAACAACCCTGTGGTTATAGTGAACAAGTGTCACTTCCAATGATCAATGTCCACGGACACATAACAGATGAGTCTTCAGAAGACAGATTTTGGAGGAGTTTAAACATTACTTCCAAACTATAAATTACATCGTCTCACAGAAATAGAATTTCCAAGCCTGTCATTTAGTTGTTAGTTTCAACAAGTACTGCCTGGAAGAGAGAAAGGCAGGAAGATTCTAAACAACTTTGTGATATGTGTTAAATTCTCAAACCCCACATTCCTTCACCCACAAGGAGAAAATACCCTTCATCAAAAACTCATAATTCTTTCAAATCTAGAAACAATTCAAATTAGTTTCTTTCTTTCAGCATAACTACTAATGATAAATAAAGACTCTAGAACAAATAGAGTATTATAAATCATATGTCTTTTCTTTCCATACAAATTAAGAGGCCAGGGCACAGAAAGGACAAGGGATGCCTATTAGTGGCTAACTCAGAACTAGAACCAAATATAGTTTTAATTTTAGACTTGTTCCCCACCAGTGCTTTAATCTGATGAGTACAGCATTTCATTTTAATCCTACTAAATCACTCTCAATTTGAAGATAGCCCTTGTCAGCCTATTAATTAAACACAGCTAGCAAAAAGCCTCCAAAGATTTAAAAAGTTGCACTTAGAACATAAAAAAAAAACAGTTTAAAACTCAGTAATACAAAGAAAATAACCCAATTAAATGATGGTCTAATGATCTTAACAAATATCTCTCCAGAGCTTGATATATTCAATAGGATGATCATAATGATAAATAATGACAGTAACTAAGTGTGAACAAACTAGGGTATGCAAACATTGGTGGTGGAAATACATCTTAGTGCAGAGACTAGAAAAGACTACAGCAGTGCCTTATTTTAGAAAGAGATTTTAGAAAGAGCTAGCTATATGTTTCTTAGTACATCTACTCTAGGTATATAACTGATGGAATTTTAAATGTATCCACATAAAACCATATTTTAAAAAGTTTATAGCAGCATTATTCACAAGAGTCAAAATTAGGAGGAGGAATCCTTATGTCCATAAATAAGTGAACAGATAAATGGCAATACATGCCAAAACATGGAAGAATCTTGAAAGGATTATACTATGTGAAAGAAAAAAATCAGAAAACACTATGTATTGTATTATTCCAATTTACATGAACTATCCAGATTAGGCAAATCTAGAGAGTCAGAAAGCCAATGAGTGGTGTCCAAGAACTAAGGCAGAAGCCCTCAGTGGTAGTGGAGTTGAATGGTAATAAGCACAGCTTTTTGGAGGATGACAGTCACACAAGTTTGTAAACACATGAGACACCACTGAATGTTATATTCTAAATGGAGAATTATATGGTTTGTAGACTACATATCAACAATAGTAATACAAATCTGAATATGTCCTCCCCATCCCAGCTTTCCACATCTCCATCTATACAGGACCATTATTAAACATAGAGTGTTTATGAAAGAATCAGAAAAATTTGGCTCTTCTGGGCAGGACACTCAGCTAGTCATCCTTAATCCATGCTGACACAGGCAGACCTGGGCCAACCTACCTTACCAAGTAAACAAGTTCTGGTAGAATTTCATATAGGAGACCTCAGCCAAGAACGTGCCTTCTGCAAACAAGCACCACAGTGCTGGCTGGCTGCGCAGTTTGTTACTAAATGGAGTGGGTGAAAAATTTCCCTGGTTACTTATACACAGTGTCATCAAATCAGTATGCTTAATTACCAACACATGATCTCCACCACTCCTCTTCCCAGGTCCTCAAAAAATACTACTCATCTTCTAATATCACCTATCTTGATGAACTACACTGTTATCCATAGGAAAAATATCCACACACCCGACTTCCAATTCATTGCCACATTCTGTCCAGTATAGAAGCTATGTAAACAAAGGAATAATTTCCTAACTTTGTGTTGGTCTCTGTTTGTATTTTTAACCCTATTCATCTAGTTGCCACAGAGCAGCTACAGTCACTTTTATAAATCAAAAAATAGGATTCTATCTACTGACCTCTAAGTGCTTTGACTGAGATGGCTGAAGTGGACTTGAACTATATAACCCATGATCACTTTTGCTAACTCATCTGATGCCCTCTCCAACTTCATTGGCAATATCTTTTTTTTTTTTTTGAGACAGGGTCTTGCTGTGTAGTTCAGGCTGGTCCTGAGCTTACTATGTAGCTCAGACACTCCTTGAACTCCCAGCAATCCTCCTGCCTCTGCCTCCCATGTGCTGGGATAACAGTCTTGAGCCACCTCACTGGGCATTGTGGTATGTGGTGCTAACTGATGCTGGGCATGAGTCACTACACCTAGTATTTTTGTATGTGGTAGTGTTGTATGGGTATTGTTGTACTGGGGATCGAACCAGGGACTGTACACTTGCTAGGCATGTGCCAGAACCACTGAGCTAAATCTCCAGCCCTTCATTGGCAATATTAAAGCAATCTTTTTTCAGATCTAGATCATACGAGCTTTCTCAATTCATTTTCTTTAAAGAATAACTTGGAACTTTACCAAGCCACAATTTATACATATGTATTAATCTGATGAAATTCCAATCTCCACCAGACCCTTGGACCCATGAAAACAGGAACTTTCTAAATGGTAAGCCTTTCATGAAGTAGTTGGCACACAGAAATAATCAATACCCAATGAAAAAGTGCGTATTCTGCAACCCTAAATTATGCCGTGTCTTTTGCTTGCTCACTCTTGCCCTTAAAACTCAACAGTTAGAATGCTGCCTTTGTGTTTGGTAAATATGCTATTATGACTGGACAACTTAAGATTTATGAATCATGCTATGGCCACATAAAGAAGACCTCAGTAATGAAGTTTCCAAATCCAACTCAACTTCAATGGTCTAGAATAATGTTCCACAGGCTTTCAGCTCAATGCAAAGACTTGAATGGAAACTAATATTGTTATGTTTTCAGGAGAAAATGCATTAGAATTATTCTGATTAATCTGAACATGTTAGGCATTTTGCCTACCCCATTTCAGTCATTCAGATATTTGAATTCAAAGGGACAAGGATAGGTAAGAATAAATACAAAACTGCAGCGGAGTTTAGGTTAAGAGACTTGTCAATGGCATCTTCTCAGCTAACTTTCACCCTCGCTCAGAACCGGAAGTATTACTGCGATGCCATTAGGATGCCTGCAGTTACCTTATCACAAACATTTGTGTGATTGTAAAGGGAAATGAAAAATACAGTACATTCATATGGAAAAGCACAAAATGTAAAGTCTGAGAAGTTACTGAAAAAACAGTGACCTCTACAGCATCTTAGTTTTAAAAACTCACAAACTTCTTTTGTTAAAAAGTTCCACATTAATTTCAAAAGTTTTGTCCCTTTCTTAAAAAAAAAAAAAACTAATGTGGTATGAATGGCATATTGAGTTAAAGACTTTTATCTTAATTTTAACTTGTTTTTAAATCATCAGAGCAAAACAGCTTTGAACTTCATCAAAGGCACTTCTGTTCAAAGATGAAATTTGTGTTTTTAGCAGCAATGTTTATCTCTGAGAAGTAGCACTGCCTGTAACACAACAAATGAAGCTCCTGCTAATTATAACACAATTTTTAGCTAATTAGTATTTGGTAACTTTTCTTTTCTGATAACAGCAAGTCACAATGGGGGTTCATTCTTAAAAATTTCTGCCCTGGTTTAATCTTTCTTAAAACTTCACTTTCTAGATTTCAATGTGCTTTTAAATATTATCTAGTAAAACTATAAAACTAAATTTTTATGTCTTTGGTTGTGGGAGGGCAGAAACCTTTTCATGTGGAATACGATCAATTTCTATTTTACATAAAAAGATTATAAATGGATGGAGCAGCAAGAAGTTTTCTTATATATCTTACAGAGAGAGGGAAGCAAGATCATTCACAACCTTATATAATCTCTTTTAATTTTACATCATGTGTGCTTTCAGTATCTAGGATAGTGACCCATGTGCTATACATGGCCTTCAGATTTCTTTTGTTTAATATAGATAGGGTTGTATTTACAAATTGAATTTCATACCCAACATTTATAAAGTCAAGACATTTAAGGTAAAGAATAGATTATGGTTTATCTTGAAAATGATTAACCATGATAACATGGTTCCTGCATATTCTTGTTCATTATTTAATTCACTGAACAGAAATTGAACAAGGATCTATTAAATTTCAGGCCCTCTGTGAAATTCTAGGACTAAACAGGGAATCACATAGTCTCCCAATCTAGTAAAGGAAAGAAAAATGAATAAAAAGTTGTAAAATGTCAAGTAAGAGTCAAGGCCATATTGAAAGCAGAGGACAGAAAGATTTTTAGGAAGTGATTCTGAGGCAGTGAACCTGATGGAGAGAGCAAATAACAGAGGTCCAGAGGTCAGCCCTAGGCATGGCCTTCTCAACCCAGGGGAAGGCAAGTGCCCTTGGCCTGCTGCAAGAAAAGAAGGGAGAGGGGCAGATCATGCATGGGAAGAATGGGCAGGCACTTGGGATCCAAGGTCATGAGTGAACTTTAGCCTTATTCTTATGTGAAAAAGAAGACTGTTTTTGAAGAACAGGGATAGATTTGTCTAGCAAGAAATTAAAGAAATCATTCTGGTCATTGACGAGAGAGAAGAAATTGCAGGAGTGGGGATGATGTTGGAAAGAAATGAATGGAAGATCACTACCTAAGGGTAAGTGAGAAGCAAACTTGACTCCCTCTGAAGAGGGGGCAGGGAAAAGAGTAGGAGGTGGTCGAATTCTGGTTATAATCTGATGATAAATTAGTAAGATTTAGTGCTGAGTAGACGTTGACTAGAAGAGAAAGACAGCTCAAGGGTGACTCTTAGGTTTGGGCCTAAATAACACACACAAAGGCATCTCTGACCTAGGTGGAGAACTACTGATATGACCAGATTAATTAGCAAAGTCAAGCTATGGTTAGAGATGTCTACCAATGCTTAGAGATGGTGAAGTGATGGTGATTTGAGACTGAAGCTCAGGGGAGATTTTAAAGCCCCCAAAAATGAATTTTAGGGGGTCATTAAATGATCCCAAAAATGGAAATCTGAGTACTGATTGTTCCCTTTAACAAAGCATGCTTTCTGCTCCACCTGTGACCCAATTCTTGGCTTATTACTTAACACCACTTTTGCCTCACTCACTAGTATTACCTTCCTAAATGATGACACTGAAAAAAAAAAAAACTATGAAGAAGCTCAAGGAATGATAAAAGAACTCTAGTTCCTCACAATCCCAACCCATGGCAGAATACAACAAAATTAAATCAAATGCAGAGATGAATAATAAAAGAAAGCTACAAAGCAGACTGATAAATTCTGGACTTATGCTGCAGTTGGTTACTTGGCCATATAACGAGGTCTGTAGAGAAGGACAGTTGCAGCTTGGCAACTGGCAGCTTAGATTTCACAGTGGGCCATGGGGAAGCAGAGAACGAAGCCTCAGGCCAAAGACATGGACACATATCCTGTGTCAGATACACATATGTCCCAAAGCCTCACACACTGAAAGGGAAATCTTTTGAAAGATGACTGGATTATAGAAGCTTCTAGATGATTTGCTGCTAAGAGCTAGGGTCTACTCAGAAGGGATGAGTTCCTCTGGTTCTGGCCTAGAAGGGTTTATTTCCATCAATTCCTCCCTAACAGGCAAAGATACACTGGAAAAAGGTACAATTCATGACCAGCTGGGCCTGGATTGGCAGTGGGAGATTACATCATGCTAGTCAGGAGATGTAGGATTAAAAGTTTCTGGACCAGTAATTTTCTACTTAATACTTTTGAACAATTGTTCGCCACAGGGAACTATCAAGGAAAGTTGATGAAGAGTTCCATATTTCAGTCAGAATTTCTACCCGTTAGGACTACAGCTCCCATGATTTTGGATTTTGTGATCATTTACATGGATAAATCAGCCTTCCTTATCAACAAACTTTAGACCTAAAATTTCAGTTACTAAAATATGTGACTCCAAAAACCAGTGTTTCAGGGTGAATCACAGATGCGTGCAGCAGTGAAGAGTTTGCTGGGCTGGAGATTTACTTCAGTGATCCAGCACCTGCCTAGCAAGTGCAAGGGCCCTGGTTCAATCCCCGGTAACCACAAACAACAATACCAACCATTGTGGCTCATGCCCACTGGCAATCAGTACCACATATCACAAATGCCGGGCTTGGAGCTCAAACCTGTAATCCCAGCAGAGGGAAGAGTATTGCTGAGTTTGAGGCTTCCCTGGGCTATATAGTGATCTCAGGGCCAGCATGAACTACAAAGTGAGATTCTGTCCCAATAGATAGATAGATAGATAGATAGATAGATAGATAGATAGATAGATAGATAGATAGATAGATAGATAGATAGATAGATAGATAGATAGATAGATGGACAAACAAACAAACAAATAAAATTTTAATTTTTTAAAAAAGTTTTATCTCCTGATACAGGCTTTTGCAGATCCAGGGTGATGCTCTACCTTATTATAGTTTCAATGTTCATACCGCTATCCTTTTCTTCATTCATTTAGTGTTGAATTTTTTACACACTTTTGCCTTGCTATTGATTTTGCACTGTTTAAAACAGTCCAGAGTGCAGTGCTGAAGTGCTACCTCGTGTCCTGCATGCAAGATAGTGAGTACACCATGGAGAAAACCCAAGTGTTAGGTAAATTTCATTCAGGCCTGAGTTACACTGAACTTGGCCATGAGCTCAATGCCAATGATTCAACTATATATAAAGTATCTTTATGGAAAAGTCCACATAAAACAGGTTACATACTATATGGTGGATGAAATGCCTCCTGGTTCACAGGAACCTAATCGTGTATTTCCCCTGGGAGCAATGGTTCTGTGTTTGCTCTTATAATGCTAACAGTGACTTTATGGAACATATCTACTAAGAATAATGAAAATTGACCATATATAGTTGGCTACATCAAGCCAATATAGTAACATAATATGATTCCCAGGTTGGTGATATATCTGAGGTTCTTGACAAAAATAATAACAGCTTCTAGGTATGGATACTGCTTAAACCTCACTTAACAAGAATCACAAATTTGTACAGTTTAGCAGAAATTCAAGTCAAAAGTTACCAAAGGCTTTGGTACAACTGACAGCAGATTACAAAATTACAAATGGTTCATACAAATGGCAGATCAACCAATCACAATATCTAAGAGCTAAGAAAAGAACAACCAATACTTTAGAACAGCCAATACTTTAGAGTCAAAGGGAAAGAGGAAAAAAGGAGGGAAGTCAAGACATCAAGAAAAAAATAGGATGACCCAAACCAAGAATGAAAATGTATAAAAAAAATACTACTAACCAGAGTCACTAGACATGAAAAATATGGCTGATACTAAGAACTCTAAAGACTGGTGAATATGAAATTGAGCAGAGATTAACTAAGCTAGAACTAAGTACGTAACTCTGTAGTTATTGAACAGAAAATATGAAATAGAGGGTAAAAGAGATGGAAAAGGCTTAAGAAACTTCAAAATATATTAATAGTATGAACCAGAACAAGCAAGAGTAGACATGGGATAAGCAAAAGTAGAAGAGATAAATGCTAAAAAAAAAAAAATTCAGTTTCCATGAGTCATGAAATCTAGTAATTACATCCCAGCGTCATTTAAAATGGGAATGGCTTTTCACTGTACAGCATACATGAGTGGCTAGGCACTTTTTAAGATACATACTATCTCATTTTATGCACACATTGATGAAATAAACTCTGTTATCCTGGCTATACAAAGCACAAAGTGGTTCTGAATTTGCCCAAAGCACAGGGATGGTAGGTGAAGGTGAGATTTAAATTCAGCAAGTCTGGCTACAATATCTCTGTACCTTTAATACTATGCTACAAAATGATTAATAAATCATGGCAAAGTAGACACTTTCAAAACAAAAGAAAAAAGAGATAAAAACAAAACAGTATTGGGCTGGAGACTTTGGTCAGTGGTTCAGGCACTGGTCTAGCAAGCACAAGGTGCTTGGTTTGATCCCCAGTAACCACAGACAATACTGGGTGTGGTGACTCATACCTGTAATTCCAGCACTAGGAAGGCAGAAGCAGGAGGATTTCTGAGTTCAAGGCTTATCTGGACTATATAGTGAGCTCAGGGCCAGCCTGAACTATAAAAAAGCAAGACCCTGTCTCAAAAAAACAAAACAGAACAGTATTGACTACACAGTGGAAGTAACCAAAATCCTTTCTAAAATTATGGTCTAAAAAGGAAGAATATTATTCCAGATAAAGGAGGAAAAGCTAATGCTAGTAAACATCAAGAGTAAATCCAAACATTATATGAAATGACAACAAAGATTCTAGGGAAACACACTCAAGGAATCTCTCTTCCTCCTTCCTCCCATCTTTCACTTGTAGGCAAAAGTATCTTTGGAAGAGGAAAATTTAAGTGAGCACTAGGACTTCAGACTTCGTGTCTCATCCACACAGAATGAGGAGAGCATTACAGGTATACAGGAAAAAAAATGGGTATAAAGAGCACATCGGGCCAGCGTGGTGGCTCACACCTGTAATCCCAGCACTCAGGAGGCAGGGACAGGAGGATTGCTGAGTTTGAGGCTTTCCTGGGCTACATAGTGAGCTCAGGGCCAGCCTGAACTACAAAGCGAGACCCTGTCTTAAAAAAAAAATTAAAATTAAATAAAATAAATGCCAGAGAATAGGAGGATAGCAAAAACAAGTATCAGGAGGTAAACACAGTAAAGATTTGAGGAACTCTGCCCAGTGACAATGAAAAGAGATACCAGAAGTTTATGTTTTCTGATATTGCAAGAAGATCAGTCCAGACTGGAGCATTCCAAAGAGCTCTAGGACAAGTTTCCCTATGAAGATGAAACTGGTAAAATGTCTGATGTATCTCATTATCTAAGAGGACAACCAACAAGTTGGGCAAAATTCTGACTGACCAGTAAAAGGCCACATAGAAAAGAACATATAAAAACATATTGTTAGATTAGTAGCTCTTGGAAAAGTGAAAAATTAGGCATGAAAGTAAGGTAACCAGAATAACAGTTTGCCTACAAATTCATCCATGAGTATTACTTACAAAGTTATAACAGTGTTAACAACTGACTACTAGACTAATGAAATTAAATCCAATAAAAATCTTATAATAACATGCTTAACATGATGCATATTCAAACATGAATCAACCAGCAACTAGCTCCATTTATCTTCCTAATGCCCAATTTCCTACACAGTCAAAATCAAAGATTTTATCTTCTGTAGAGATTGGAACGGGTCTCATCTATAAAACCACTGCAGTAGAATACACCTTCCACTTGACTGTGTTTAATTTGGGGCTTTTTAACAGTCATGACTAAAGCATGCTGCATTTCATAAACCTCTTAACAATCCAACCTCACATTGCTGAGATGGCTGGAAGATGTTAACAGTATTAGTTCCCAGAGTTAATGGTCAGGAGTAGCACTTAGAATTTTTTTAGTAAGTGCGGAGGGCATGTTGGAACATCAAGTGAACTGAAAGAGGAGAAGGAAAAAAATAGGATCCAATGCAATAGAAGAAGAAATAGATCACTTGTACAGCTTAGATCATGTATGTACCTGCCCTAGCAGGGACCAGCAAAAACAATGTTACTGCTCATGGAGAAGCAAAAACTAGACCTGGATTGGACCAGAGAGTCTTGAAGCACCAGTGAACGCTGAAGACAACATTCCCCAAATACCCACTCGGTCCAAGGGTCATCCAAGGACAGTAAAACTGGCTGACCTCGGCTACAAAGGGCTGGAGGCATCGCCTCTGCTCTGTGACCAGAGAAACAGGCAAATGGCATTGGCAGCAGAAGAGGACACTTGTCCCCTGCACTGAAATGTGGACATAAACAAGCAAAAGTCCCTAGCCAGAGGCAGGACAAAAGCTCCACCTCTCTAAACCAGGATGTACAACATGAAAGGTGCAGAACAAAGGTGCCCTTTCAAGACCTGGGAGGGGCCAACAGCACACAGACCTGAGAAGAGCCTCAGGCTGGTACCAGAAAGGACACACAGGGGTTAAGAGAGCCCGGAGGACAGGATTCCAGAGGGGAGGCTGGGCAAGAGACACCTGGAAGGGCGCTGTCTGTCTGGGGAAGGGCCTATCCCTCAGCTCAGAAGTCAGAAACAGCCTCGGTGCAGCACTGGTCCTAGGACAGATCTGACAAGGCTGCACAGTGAATACACAGGCTCTGTCTCTGACTAACACAGAATTGTGGATACCAGAGGAATTTTATTATTTTTATCACCTTCTTTTTCCTTTTTTTGCTTGATCTGTTTCCTTTCTTTGATCTGGCTGAGGTTTTTTTTTTTTTTTCTGTTGTTCCTATTGTTTAGCATTTATGTATTTATAATTGTTCTGTTCTACTGTTCTTTCTTTCCACAACTATTTCTCTTGATTTTATGAAACTTTCCCGTGAGTGTCCTGTGAGAACAGTGTCTCCTGCCTGATTTGTTTCAACATCCCTTTGCTTCCTGCTTCGTGCTTTCTCTCTTGTCCTCTCCTCTAGTATTCCAAAGCTTGGGTGTTCATCTTTTGCCCTCCATCCTTGTTTCTACCACTTTCTCTTCACTTATCTCTCTGTTTTGTCTCCTATCCCTCTTAAATTTCCCTCCCACAGTATAAAATCACTCTACTACAGGGAAACTCACAGTACATAAATTCTTGATTTAAGCTGGATCTTGTTAAACAATAGTAGAACTTGCTCATATGGTTAATGGTGCTGTACTAATACTGACAAAACATAGTCTGTCAGTTGCTAGATTGTTAGATGCTATTGATGTTAATAAATGGAATACTTTAACCAGGATATCATATCTCTCATAATTAGCTGCTGTCTACTATATGACAAAAGTGCAATTGTCTGGGGTCACAACCACCATCTTAGTCCAGTATCAAAGAACTGTGTGCTGAGCTAAATACATAGCAAACTCTCATCCTCAGCAGACCGGGAAGGTACAATCTTGGAATAAACACAAGAACCACCTACAGTTAGAAGAGAGCTCTGAACACTAGGCATTTCCTAGAGAAGTTCTGATGACAGTGATAAAGGTATCTACCATAAGAAATCTCCAAAGAACAAGATGAAAAACTTAAAATGACAAGACATAGAACAAAGTAAAACCCCAGAAATCCAGTCCAACCAGCATAAGTATAGGACACAAGGAGTTAGAGGAAAGCAGAAGCAACCCACCTGAGCTTTTTGAAATGATAATGTAGCAAATAAGAGACAGAAGATAGGTAGAAGAGGCTATGGGAAAATAATCCTTCAGGTTAACAAAAAAAAGAAATGACAATTAAAATGGAGGACATACTCAATGAAACTAGAGTACAAATAGATTTTTTAAAAAAGAAGAGTTTAGGAAAATGATGGAAACCAAAAACATGCAACACAAGAAAAAAATAGAATACGTGGAGGGGATTGAAAAACTCCATTGAAAATATAGACAATCATTTAAGTCATGGTGAAGACAGAATTTCACACCTAGAAGACACAATTGTAATTACTATCTATGAAAAAAAAGATATCTTAAAAACAAGATGCAATAAAAAAAATCAGTCCAGGGCCGGAGAGTTAGCTCAGTGGTTCCGGCACCTGCCTCGCAAGCGCAAGGTCCTGAGTTCGATCCCCAGTAACCACATATAATGCTGGGCGTGGAGACACGCCCACCAACAATCAACACCTCATACTACAATGCCGGATGTGGTGGCTCACGCCTGTAATCCCAGCACTCGGGAGGCAGAGACAAGAGGATTGTTGAGTTCGTGGCGGCTTGCCTGGGCACCATAGTGAGCTCAGAGCCAGCCTTAACTACAAAGCGAGACCCTGTCTCAAAAAAAAAAAAAAAAATCAGTCCAACAGTTACAAAATGGTGCAAAGAGAGACAATGTAAGACAGGTCAAAGCCAATCAATGAGCAGGAAAACATGTAATTGCTATTAAAAAAAAGTCTGTTCATAGACAAAATGGCAGAAACTTTTCCAGGCATGAAAAAAGCATTAAACACACAAATATGTGGGCCTAGAGAACTCCAACTGCCCATGATCAAAATAAATCTACATTAAGGCATATAATCAAAATCCCAGAAATTCAGCACAAGAGCAGAATATTAAAAGCTGTTAAATAGGGCCGGAGATTTAGCTCAGTGGTTCCAGCACCTGCCTAGCAAGTGTAAGGTTAATAGATCAATCCCTGGCAATACAACAATACACATACAACAATACTGGGCATGGTAACTCATGCCCACCAGCAATCAGTAGCTCATACCACAATGTTGGGTGTGGTGGCTCACACCTGTAAACCCAGAAGTCAGGAGGCAGAGGCAGAAAGCTTGCTGAGTTTGAGGCTTGCATAGGCTACACAGTGAGCTCAGGGCCAGCCTGAACTACAAAGCAAGACCCTGTCTCAAAAAAAAAAAAAAAAAAAAGAAGTGAGTAGAGTAATTCAACTGTTTCTCAATGTTTTGTAAAGAATATGGAAATAAGGAATACTCTATTTTAGGAGTGATTGCAACTTTCACACCAAAACCTGAAAAACAATATATGATAAGGTAAATCAGAAAAGCTCTTATATGAATATTGTGCAAAAATCTTGTGCAAAATAATAACAAATAACTACTGAGTAAAAAGTGTATGAAAGCCGATTTGAAAGTAATCCAAGTGTAGTTCACTTAATAATAGAAAGTTTCCACTGTTATCAAATTAAAGCAGGAAAGAGGCATGAACATTTCAGTTAAAGTAGAGAATCATTTGAAAAAATAAAATATTAACAGTAAAAACAAAATTAGTTTATCAATACCTGATAAAACATAACTATAAAATCTAGGGTAAGTATTGCATCAAATGATGAAATATTAATGGTTTATTTTCTCTAAATCAAAAGCAGCACAGGTATCTTTGTCCTTTAAATATGTACTCAACATGATATTTAGGTCAAAGAAAGTACAGTAATATAAGCAAGATATGTAAAAGGAGGCAGGGTTCACAAGGAACCAGAAGTTCTCATTATTTCAAATAATATCATTTCCAAACAGAAAATCCCAAAGAAGGTGGAGACGATGAATGTAAGTCCCATTTCAGCTGTTAATGAATATATCCCTCAGCTACCATCGCTAGTTAACTGCACTGGAATGAAAAGAAATGGTCCTCTGATCTCACATGATACACAAAGTCAGTTCTAGGTGGTTAAAGACTTAAATGTAAAAATCAGAACATTAAAACTTCTATTGCTACATTATAAGAGCAATATTTTCATTTCACAATTAAAAATTTTTAAATAATCCAGAAAAGAAGAACAACTATAAAGACTGATACTTCAACTAAAATGAAAATTAAAATATCAATTCTTTTTCATGATCAAAATAGCCACTCACAAAAAGATATTTGTTATACGTAAATGACAAAGGATTAATCTAGGACATAAAAATCTCCCATAAGTCATTTTGTAAAAGATTGCAATATAGACAGCAAAATTCAGTGGTCAACAAATATTTAATATTGAAATATGTATACCCACATTTATAGCCACTCAGGTGGTAAAAGCTAAATCTTAGGAATAGCCCAAATGCCCATCAATTGGAGACTAGGTAAAGATCGGTTTCTTTATAAAATGGAGTATTACTCTGCCATAAAGAATGACATATTAGTCATTTATATTCAAATGAATGTACCTTTAGGACTTACTCATAAGTGAAATAAATAGGACACAGATGTATCATTTTTCTAGTGTGAGAAGCTGAATGTGTAAATGAGGTCCAGAATGTATGACAGGTACAAGGAAACAGGAAGAAAATGTTCAAAGGGAAAAGGGAAAGGGGGGTAGGGAAAAGTAAAGAAGGGGAAGAAAAATTTGATGGTCAAAACAAAAACCCTGGATCCAAAGCTTACATGTATAGCAGTGGGAATTGTAGGAAAGGCAAGGGAAAGGGGGAAATGAGAATTAAGACGTGTCAGGTACAGGTACAAGTTCTCAATGTTGAGTGTGGTCCTAACATATATAATAAAATGTACCAATAAAATCTCTTAAAAACCAAATATAGAAACATAGAAATACATAATAATAGACGTGCAATTTAAAATGACAGTAAATCCCAATTTTTTTAAAAAAGAGAAAGATAACAAGGAAAGGACGTATACCAACAGATATTTCTAAGCATAATGTTAAAGAACAAATTACTGTGATGTCTTTATATGGTCAAATATAACTCTATTGAAATTTAAGAAATTAAAAAAGGTAAATCGATATGTTACTTAGAAGCACAAGCATTTGTCGCTGAAGTATTTTAAAATCTATAGAAGCATAACACAAGGAAAAAGAGTGAATATCAGTTGAGAAGGGTACAGAAGAGTGAGAACATATCTGGGGTAAGTTACCAAGAGGATTTATTATGCTTCAAATGTTTGAAATCTAAAAATAATGATCATCATTTCTTATATTTTCTTCAAAACCACTTATAACTGTGATATAATTCACAATGTACAAACTATATTCTAACTTAGAAACAGTTAAAATAAAAATGTTTCAATCAAGACTTATAAGAAAAAACTAGGAATAAAACAAAACTTGTTATTAACAAAGCAAGGAGACTAGGACTTTTGAAGGCAACTGTGTAAGCTTCTTTAAAATGTGATTAAGAGGGCAATTCAGAAAATCTCCAAATAAACAATCACCAAAAGTTATACATATGTAACAGCAAATACTTGAGAAAATGTTTACCTGTCACACAGTGCACTGTTTTAGGTCTTTCCACACTCTACAGATTTTGAATGTCCAACCTTATTAAAATGGACTTAGAATGTCTACAGAAGGCAAGCTTCTTCAACTCTGAATATCCTTTTTCACTGTCATTTTATTAGCAACATTTTTCAAGCAATTTGAAAATCAGGATACAATTTCTTTGCATTTCACTATCCTTAAAAGTGGTAGGTACATTAACCATATTTTCATATACTCATTTATCCACAAAAGTACACAGAAGTACTTTTTTCATGGATTCCAGAGACAAAAGAAATTCTCAAAAACATAAAACACACAATATAGTCTGATGAGGAGACATAGCTATACTGAAAAATTAGAACAGTTTTCACTGACAGAACTGTCCCATCATTTTGCCTCCAGCAACGCCTTCAGGATTTCTCTGACCTAAAATCATAAGTATCCTACCACTAGGGGGTCTCCAATGTTCCTCTTTCTTCCAGTTAATATATTCCTTTTTGTCTAGATTTGCAAATTACAGTATTGCTGTTAACCCTCTTTGGTGTTTTTACTGGAAATCTTATTATAATCATATTCAAAAAACCATTTTATATTTTTCCACATTAATGGAGCACTGGTTTGACAGTACCCAGTGCTGCTTCTTGTAACATCCAAAATAAAAAACTACAATAACAAAAGTATAAAATTACATACAGAAAAAGAATCTAACTATACACCAAGACTGCTAACAATCTAGCACCAAGCATAGAAACAAATAAAACTTGGAAGATGAGTCAAAACAGACAGACTGATGGAAAGGCCAAACACATCTTGGGTCTGCCTTATGAAACACAGAAAACAGGAAGATATTTTACACCCTGTCACATCTGTCTTTCTGTGAGACATCCCTACTCCAAAAATCAGGGACAGTACCAAGCAAAGAGAATAAAAAACTTCTGTTGGGAGGACAATACAGTAAATGTTACAAGCTTGCAGATACTTGCTGGGAGAGCCAACAATGAGAGGCTCAAGGGCTCTTTCCCAAGTCCAGGACTCAGGGGATGTGACTGTAGACAGTAGCCCGGAGGGATAACCAAATGTATCATTACATTTTGTAGAGCTTACTACTTGTTCTGAAGAGGGAGATCCTCCTGACTCAGTGTCCCAAAGCTCTGGGTACAGCACCCACCCCAGGTATGCTCTGTCTCCCTGTGGGACTTGGATGCAAGGGAAACTGAATCAACCATATTGAAATCCACATTGCTTGCTGTTCTGAGAGTAGGAAGTCCTTAGTCACTGGCTAAAGACATCCATGTCTTCTCCCTTCCTTCATGAAACAGTACACAGGTATCTCATCAGCTTGGGGGTAGGCTGAAATCTCATCCCTGATTCCATAATTTCATCTTAATCTCTCTAATAAGTACTAGCCAATAACCAGGGATAGACTGGAAATATAAGTTTAAAGGTAATTTCCTCATAAGCCACAAGAAGCTCATAAAGGGAAAACATCTAAATTAATTGTACTCATACTATAGGCCATGAAGGATCTTTAGTAGAACAGGAGCATTACATTAAAGAGTAATGTCCAAAAGTTAACTAAAATGGGTGAATATAAATGTATTATAGTATAGGACATATTGCTATCAATTCTCCTGAAAATACTCATCCTTTATTGGAATACAATTATCATTCTCATTACTTTGTGAAGTAGCTCTGGAAGTCCCTTTTCATGTTTTTATGACATGTGATTATAAGTATATGCCAAATGCTGATACTGAATGCTATGCAAAATAAAGGCAGGCTTATGATGACATTACTGTGTCCTCATCCACCTTACTTAGCAGATTTGGTAGCAATGTATCTTCTGATTCCTCCCCAAAGTCAAAAACAATATGGAAGGTCAATGTTTTGAATGAATGGGGTGCACTGACCCAGCCAAAAAAAAAATGCAACAAAAGACACAGAAGTGGACTTCCAGACTGCTTCAGAAAGTGGTGAGAATGATGGAGAAGTGTTTTTAGGGTGAAAGGGAGCATTTAAAGGAGGATTCATGGTAATGTGTTTTTTACTGTAGTACATTTTTAAAATTTAAACATTCACTGTGCTATTTTGTGCATGACTCCTGGAAAGAGCAATGATATGGGAACTGTACACCTCCTGTGGGTTATGGAAGACACTCTCCCCTTTGCAAGTAAGGGTCCACCCAAAGAACCAGCAGAGAAAGAATAAGTTTGGGTATGACCTATGCTACAGCCTGTTGAAAGCTCTTAAACATAAAAATGGAAGCACTAAATGGAAGAAGGGCATTTCAAAAAATGACTGTCACCTCCAAAAAAATATAAAAAGATGTGGGCTCTATGATTCAGGAATAGAAATTTATAAGGAAGAATAGAATGTGAAAAAATTCAAGGGGAGATATTTAATATCTATATGATCAGAGCCTTTTACACATAAACATAAAACTCCTGCTGGGGAGCAGACAGAGAATTCTGCCCTCTTATAACAACATGTGTAACCAATGTCATAATTGTGGGGTAAAGAACTGAAATCCATGCACCTAACTCATCATGGTGTGCCTTATACATAAACTATACAAATAAATTGAAGTCAAAGAGCAAACAGAAAGTAGAAAACAGGCAAAGATAAAAGCTAAACTAGGCTTCTGATCCCAATGACAAATGATCTGGAGAAACAATGTGATTTTTCTGTCGGGACCACATGTTGCCCAGGTTTGATTAAGAGGCTGCACCAATTGTCATTTGTGACAACAGCCCAACAGTGGCAATGATACATCACCTTTCACATGATTTTCTTCTTTTGCTCACTGTCTGTTCTTTCTGCAGTCTTGATAGATATAATTCTAATGTAAATGCTTGTTGAGAACTGTACAGGAGAACTCTCCTCTATGCTTCAATTCTAGCACAATGCAAAACAGAGTAGCAGCTCAACAGAAGCATTGCTAACTATATTCTTCATTCCCTAAGCAGAATCCTTACAAAGCAATGATACAGAACTTGCATGAGCACACACACTCACACACTCATACACATACTTTCAGATCAATGTTTTACACTGAACAACAATTCAGAAAATCAGTTTCCTCAACTTCCTTTCTGAATATAATATCTATAGTTTCTAAAATTCAAAAATAGTCACATAAATTATATATTTTAAATATGTTTACTAAGCTAAATCAACATAAACTTACAGGCAAACTGGAGTCTAGCTTCTCTGCTGACAACTGTTCCAAGTGAATTTGTTGCAAAACATTGGTAGCTTCCAGTATCCCAATTTCTGTTGGGGTTAAAAACCACAAGGTTCCCACCATTCAACTTGTAATGGTGTTCCATACTCATGTCAATATTACTTCCATTCAGCTGCCATCTGTAAAAAGAAGTGCAAAAGTTTTAATTGTCTTAGACTTTTTTCCCCAGGTTCGAAGGATTGAACCCAGTGCCTCTGCACTGAGCTACATCCCAACACTTAGTCTGTTTGTTTGTTTGTTTGTTTGTTTGTTTGTTTGTTTTTAAGACAGCATCTCTGTAAATTGCTAAGTTTCCCAAAATGGGCTGAAACTTGAGATCTTCTTGCCTCAAGCTCCCAGAAGGCTGAGAACATCAGCATGTGCCACCATATCCAACTAGTATTTTTTAAATTTAAAAGAAGACTACATTATAAAATATAATTTACACATCATTCCCCCATATACAAGATACACTATTCAAGTATTGCATAAAGAACCAAAATGCCTATGCATTTCTCAGAAACCAGTTCTTAAAGTACAATAAAAATGACAGCAATGTAACATCTAAAAGTTTTTCTTTTTTTTCAGACAGGGTCTCACTTTGTAGTTCAGGCTGGCCCTGAGCTCACTATGTAGCCCAGGCAAGCCTAGAACTCAGCAATCCTCCTGCCTCTGCCTCCCGAGTGCTAGGATTATAGGTATAAGCCATGACGCCCAGCCTCTGAAAGAAGATTTTGAAAGGTTTCCTGAAAAAATGAGAATAATTTAGTTTGTTGACACAAGACAAATTAGGCTAAGTCTTTAAAAGATGTAGTAAAAGTTGAAGAAATTATCTCATATACTTCAGACCAATCTCATGCTGACAATGAAAGAAGAGCACATTTCTTGAATGTACCAGCCTGACTACACACATTTAATGAACTAACTGAATAATGTCCAACTATTTGTTTCAGCTTAATCTGGGCAAATGCCTGTCTCCCAAGCATTCTCCACTTTCCAATGCAATCACAGTCTTATATACACATGATACACTGTGGTAAAAGACCCAAAACACTATCCAATGCATCTGAATAAATGAAGGCATGAACCTCAGTGGCCTATTCATCAATGGGAACCCCTAAAAGAAGCTTCCTTCTGAGTAGGTTTAACTAGAAAAGGAGGAGGTTTGAACAGTTCAGTCCACTAGAGACATCAAAGTAGATTTCCTCTTTGAAAACTCCTTCATATCTCACAATTTCAATAACACATCTGTTACATAAATTAAGGAATCCATCTCCTAGCCAACCCAACTGTAACCACAAAATGATACTGCATAAGTTCTATGAGTTGTAGCTAGTATAATCATCTTCATCAGTTTTTATTTAAATATTGGGACAGTGGATAAACAATGTCCAATTGTAGATGAGAATTTCAGTAAACCAAGAGTTAAAACCATTCCCAGTGTATTAATTGAGTGCACCAGGAATGTCATTCCTCTCTTCTCTAGATCATCATTCTTCAGTTACACAATGAGACATACAAAAATGTTAAAATACAACAAAACTGAATGTGTGCACATGTGTGAAAGTCTATGTGGGGCCACATGGTGAACAGTAGTTGAAAGGGAAGTGGAGTGAAATGTCCTAGTGTATAGCTGTGAAAATTATGAGCTGGCAAATAGTAGTGCATAAAAAAGCAAATATAGAAGTACAGTTTGACACCCTTTAAATTAATTTAAAAACATCACTGTATGAAAGTAGTAAACAACCATCTTAAGCTGTCATGAAGAGACAGTAGGCCATGTTTAGGGGGCATATGATGGAAAATTTAGCTTTTTGGTTTTACTTCCTAAACTAAGTGGTGGTTACACGAATGTCTGTCATTATATTTTAATGTATGTTGGTATCATTCTTACTATATAGAATAAGGCAATGACATGTACGTGGCTACCAAAGATTAAAAAATAAATAAGCTTATAAATTCAATCTATTATTCCAAATACTATTTTATTATTTGCTTATTTTAACAATCAAAGCTTTCTTGATGTTTCTGATAATTTCATACACAAGTTCCCAAGGTCTATCAGCAGGACAGAGCAAATAGAAAGTAATGGGGGAAAGTCGAGGGCCCAATTTTTCTCTTACCATCTTGAAAGAACAAAATTAGAAAAGAAAAACCTGAAATCTCTTTCTGATTTGTGGCCAATTTCTGCTGTTTATCTTGGTTTGCTTTGCTTGGAGAATTACTCTTACACTGATCATGAGCAGGCAGCTTTTTTTCTTCTGACTTATTCCCCACTAGAGCTAAATGACAAGCCCTCTTGAGGCCCACCCCTCTTCTTCTCCCTGAGTCCTAGAACTTCAGAAACTCAGAAAAGGCAAAAAAAAATCCATCCATTCCATTTTGTTTCCGCTCTCAGTACTCCTGACACAACACAGTCCGAGGATGAGGACCCTGAGGGAGCACAATGTGGAAACTCACAGGCCGCATCTGCCGAGTCTGAATCTGTACCTTAAGGACAGCTCTGAGAGCTTCACATGCACATTCAAGTCGAAGAAGAAACTTCTGCACCTTCCCACTTAGCCCGTTTCCCATTCAGCAACCATGCTTGGCAAAGGCACCTTTCCATCTTTGCACTCAGTCGGTGGAAAAGATTTTTTGAGTATATGTATGTCAGGGAATCTTCTCGGTTCTAAAGCGTGGTAACAACTCCATGCTTTAATGCAGCTTCTCTTTATTTAATTTTTTTTCCCATCTCCTACTTGTTTCTTTTACCCCGGACCCTGATCCGGGGCCCAGTCCCTGACTGAGCCTTTCATATAATGTTATAATAAAGAGACATGGGATTCAGATGCAAGTGATCACCGGTCGCTCATTCAACTCACCCACGACCAGCAGGATGATCAAGGGCAAATAACACTTCACTCTTCTGAAAAAAATTTTAACATGAAAAGTGAAAATAAATCTAACTTTCATGGAGAATGTCTTCAGTAAGAAGAATAACTAGTAAGACATCACGTAGAGAGCTCATCTCCATACTGTCCCGCACAAGCATCCCACAAAGAGGTGGACACGCTGTGGGAGTGGGAGGTGGCCCTACGGCCCTTCACCCCTCTGCTGTGCTTTTATTAGATTCCCAACAAGCAGATAATGGTCATGTATCAATTACTCCGCTCAATGCTTTGGGTCATGGCCACTCACATGGAACAGGTTGTGTCTCCCACATACATTTTGCCTGTTTTTGTGCCTTCCCAGAGAAGTTCGCCAAAGATGGCATGAGATAGATACATTCCAGGCTTCACTTGTAAAGAATAAATCTGACAGGGCCAAGAATTTAGCTCAGAGGTTCCAGCTTCTGCCTCGCAAGTGCAAGGTCCCAAATTTGATCCCAGGTACCACATACCACAGTGCCGGACGTGGTGGCTCACACCTGGAATCCCAGCACTTGGGAGGGAGAGGCGGGGGGTTGCTGAGTTTGAGGCTTGCCTGGGCTACACAGTGAGGTCAGGGCCTGCCTGACCAGAAAGAAAGACCCTGTCTAAAGAGGGAGAAGAAAAAAAAAAAGAATAAATCTGACAATAAATCACAAAGATGTAGGCTGGACTTTGAAGGTGTACATGTATGTCAGATATTAACAGACTCAATACTTGAGTGTGAAAAACTCCTCTACACTCAAATAGGACTGATCCTGTTAATTATATATATTTTTGAGTGGAAGATTCTTGTGAGAAAGGGTATTTGTGAATGCCTTACATAGGAAAGAAAGTTTGTTTAGGGACCAAAAAAATCCTTGCTCCAGCTAAGGTATCAGAATATTTAGGGCTTAAACATGCTTGATAGCTTCATTTGAAAACTGTTTTTGTATTTAGCTAATGAATAATAAAAGCAGAGTGGCTATGTAGAAAATTGCAAAGATAAATAAAAATATAAAAAGTACTTCTTCATGTCTATTTAATAGCTTCAAAGATTTAAAAGCTCATAAAATATGTGGAAAGATATTCTATTTCAGTAAATGTTGAAGATCTAAAAGCTATCATTTCAAAGTTTTCACTAAAGAACCAAAATGGAAAAAGATTTGTTCCATTATGCATAAATGCTTCTCACTTTCTCTTCCTTGGTTTTCATCATACAGATACAATCACTAGATTATTTCATTATGTGAAAAGGCAGAAACTCTTCTTTTAAATATCTTTCTGCAACACCAAAAGCAGGGGGTACATAAGTTTAAGCAAACTCTTCAGAGCTTAGATATTTTGAGCTATCTTCAAGAATGTTAATTTTATTTTAACAAAGCAATATAATTATTTTTCTCCTTCCTAACGCTATTCATATCATTAAATGGAGCTCATCCCCAAGTGATATAAAATTTGTCAGTATCTCATTAAACGTTTTTCTTCTCACTGAAAATATGTGAATTCAAAAAGGATTTGCTTAAGCTCTGAAATTTGAAAGTAATCTCTGTGCCTGGGCTTCCAAAGGTTATTTTATCCTGAGAAGCAAAATATTTCACCTGTGTTCTTAATGCAAAATACTCATGGGTGAGACCAATTTCTTTGTGTCTTGTATTTTCATCTTTGTAAGAAATATTCTGTGAAACCTAAAGCATATAGCATTCTTATTTGACAAGGTAGGTATGTAATAAACATGCAAACCAGACTCCTCTTTGCTGGAAATCACAATCAGCCTTCATGAACACAACATTTAGAATTAAGGTATGATGGGTAAATGGGCCTCTCGGGTCATAAATATGGAAGGTTGTTAGAAACAGATATTGCCCTTCGGTTCTCCACATTCATAATCTTTTATGTAACTTACTTTTATTGAAGAGTTTTAAAGTTCACCAGGAATATCAGAATATATTATTTCAGAAGGGTAGAAATTATACTTGATGAATGCATATTTGCATACGCAAATTCCATTCCAGAAGGCTTAATGCAATGATCTGGAGCAAAGAAGACAGCACTTTGGCTCTTAGGGCTTTGTACACCACCATTCCAATCACGTAACATTTACATTGCACCGAAGAGGCATACTAATCTTGTAGCTTTAACTCAGTGGTAAATGTCACAAGATTAAGTACCTTTCCATAATCGTCATCTTGTAACACCTTTGAATGATCTTATAAGTTCACTATCAACCTTTAGTGCTCAAATGCTCATTTTACATGACATAGGATTTGCTTTTAAGACACACAAATGAGCCTGGTTTACTGTTCACATTTCACAAATCTGACACTCAGTGTACGAGCCCTCATCGTCTCCTTGAACTGGTTTCCTGCAGAGGTTCTACAGCAATTTGTGTCTGGTCCAATAGCTAGAGATGAATACTTGGAATGCCAGGCTGTGAAGCTCTGGGTGGAAGGCCTCCCTGAGGAAGAGGACCTTTGATCAGTCTGCTGCTTCTGTGCCTGTTGCATCTTCTACACCACAGGGATGCTGCCAAAGGCAAAGTGAATGAGCAAACAGGGCCAAGCCTAATACAACACAATGATAGAGTTTAATGCCGATTTCCACCTGGAAAAAAAAAATACAAATCCATTTCTATGCCTTGAGCCAATGATTTTTGAATATTTAATGAAAAAACATGAGTGGGCAGTCTACAGCCACTTTTCTTTGTCATCTTTTAGAAGCATATTGATAAAAGATGCAAAAAATAAGTTGGTTACCTATATACGTAAGCCTACCATACATTTTATACTATACATATTTTATACTATATTTTATACTGTTCAAAAGAATTCTTCACTCAAAAAAGAGAGAAAACAGAAAATAAGCCAGGGTTCAGGTTGGCTGGAGTGTCCTGATAAAAGTATAAGGTTCCTGACATATTTCAGAACTGGTAACTATTAGTCCTACATGATGAAGACTATAATTGTTACTTCCAGGAAATGAACTAGTCATCATTGGGGAAGGGTATGTGGATTACTGCCTTCCAGCCCAAGAATGAGCTGAAGGAGTGACACAGAATGAATATACATAGAAATATAAATTCATGTAATTATATCACCATTAAAATTCTACATTTACAGAATCTGAAGGTGCTTTTCAACCTCTTAACACTGCTCTAGTGACTGTAACACTCACTGCAGCATTTTTACCATCAGGATCCTTCATGGTCCATGTCAGATTTTCACTTAAGTTTCGTGAGTAGGAAGCTAATGAGTAATCCAAGTCCACATTCAACGCTGGCTATAAGCAACCTCTGCACAGTTTTCACTAACTGTGTTATCTATATTGTTGAAAAACCATAACAAAGTGGGTGGCTAAGGCCTCGCTTTTTTTCATTTACTTTACTAGTTATTATTTATCTACCATATTAGAAATAACAACATTTTACATAAACTCACACCAGTATGAGGTAATAGTAATGAATATAAACATAGATTTATTCTGTGAGTATAATTTAAGGCACCCAGCTCAAATTGAGTCATCTGCTTGAACTTGGTAACAAAGTTAGGGGAACATCACCCCTTTAAATTAAATCTAATAAAACTGAAAAACAAATTGGATGAGTTAGAATGTTTCTGAAAACAATCCCAAGGTATAACTCATATCAGAGTTGATTACAGAAAGATATTATCATTCAGGATATCTATTTTACGAGGAAAAGTATGATCTGGAAGATGGAAATATAAACATATTCTGGAGAGAAACAAATCTCAAATTTTAAGCCTCCAGGTAAAACACAACAAGAAATAACTGAATAAACACTAAAGGGATTTGGGTACTAGGGTTGGTTTGGGGATATAGGCCCAAGCTTTAGCACTTGTTAAATCAATAGGCAATACTTTATTTAGGGTTTGACAAGAAAATTAGGAATTTAATCACAGAAGCAATTTGTGGTTTCTAGATGTGGCTTTCAAGTTAATAAGCAAATGCATTTGTGTTCAGATGCAATGTTTGTTAATATGTTTACTGAAGTGATGAGAATAATTGCAGCCCTTGAAAGAATGAATGTCTGAATTTGCATATTCAATTCTTTATCCAAAAATAACTAGTTAGACTTCAGCAATAATTACTGAAGATAAAAATCAGTTAACTTGTCATGATGTTTCTGAAAAACTAAGTTTTAAAAAGTATTTTATGACAGATTCTCATCTCTCACTCATTGATGAATATTGGATATATATATCTCCAATATATATACATATCCAACATATATATATAGCCAATACATACATATATACACACACACACACACACACACACACACACACACACACACATATATATATATATATATATATATATATATATATATGGATTAGACCTACAGTGGATAAAAACAACTCTTCCATTTACATGTTGATACTCTAGTTAAGCCCATCAGTTATGATCTTATAATTATTCCAAAGATCTTATAATTATTCCAATAGAAGCTGCTTGCTATTTTTGCCATCTCTGCATCCATTTAACTTTTTTTTGTATCAGTTCTATTTCTTTTGAAAACACCACTGCTCAAGCAACTCAGACCCAGCCAATCTGAAAATTCCAAGTCTCCAGGCAGAGTACATGTGAAACTGGACCACTGGATTTAATTTGTATTGGATCAGCATGTTCATATTTTTCCTCCTTACCATGCTGAGTAAACACAAACAGGAGAAAAAAACAGTAACATGAAAGATCTGATTTGTTGTATTACACTATAGCATTTGATATACAGAATCTCACCTCTTTCTATTTTGGCTAAATAGTCACTGCTGATATATTACCTGCATTTTCATTTTACATTCTTCTGATCATCTTGAAATTTTTGATGACACTAATGGAGACAATGACTTTTCCTTGCTGTGGACCCTGTGGGGCTTATAAGCAAGCTGGGGTTCCAGGCAGTGACCTTTAATCTATCTTACCTGGGGCCAATGGGTAGGACTCAATCCAAAACAAACTACTTTATAGAATAAATGATTTAACTACTCCTGTCATGAACTACTCGTTCATGACAATCTCATCTACTAAACTGTAATATGGTCCTTAATTCTTTTTTTTTTCCTCTTATTAACTTTATTCCATTTCATCAACTGAACTTTCACAATTTTCTAGCCATTTATAAAGCAGGGATGAAGAGTACACAGACTTTGGCTTTAGGAAAGTTACAGCTAATCAGGGCAATTAATTCCATTTTATCATGTAGGAAAGCTGAGGTACCAGGGACTGTAGCAGTACCGTGGTGTGGAATCCAAAATTGAGCACATCAAGAAGGCTCTCTGCAAGACATTGTAGTGTGGATGAGTTTTAAATTCTCTATACAAGCTGGCATCTATTTGTGCTTCCCTCAGGCTATATAGGACCCTCTATTGTATGTTTTGCAATTATCCCAATTATGTGAATATTTCACTGCTCTTAGTGGCTGGGTTTAGGTGCAAGAACCAGAGCTCATCAGTAGAGAAGTCAGGCTACTCAGGATGCTCAAAGACATTCAGTTTAAAGAGAATCTCAGGGAAATGCACTTAGAAACTTGGCAGGAAGAATTATATTTCCTTAGGAATCAGAAGAATTGAGGAAAATTTTTGCTCTGGGGCATCAAAGTAAAATAATGGTGACATCAGATATTACATGGCAATAAGAAAGAGGGATAAGGTTGAAATGCATATAATAAAAATGTCACCTATCGTGTGATTGAATATTTGGTAGATTAAAGATAATATAAATGAGGTTATATGTTCTACATACTACATATGTGCAATCTATTCTCTAAATGGAATATATGTTGTACATATAAAGAATTTATAGTACTATATAGCACAAAGATAGCCAAATAGAGTGCTATAAAGTACAGTGTACAGAATTTTGTGCATGACTGTGCATGTTTAACTGTACACACACAATTAAACATACTGCTCTTTTGTACATCCACTCCTTGAATAAATAGTAAGCACAAATTGTTGTACTGCTTTACTGTCTTCTCCTTCCCTTGACTCTAAATGCTTATAGCATGTGCAGAATGTGATTCACATGCTAAAGGTCTGAGAAGACCCACTGGTTGATATTTAACTCTCAGAACGTGTATATCTAAGATCCCTCACATTATTCTTTATTAAAAATAGTTTTCTTATTTGACAGAGTGGATGAGGATACATTTTGGTCACCTCTTTGTGAAGAGAAAGTAAAGGAGCAGCATTCGCAGAGGTGCCCTGGGCCCAGCGGGCATTCTAGAGCATTGGTGTCTACCGGGACATTTCAGATGATCAGACATGACTGTCTTTGCTGCACTGTATGTCAGCCACTGTGTTCTTCAAATTGCTATGACTGAGAAAGTTTTATATTTAATTTAGCAATTTACTTGATTTAAATTTAAAGTACTACATAGAGTACTGGCTGTCACAACTGACAAAGCCTTGAGCCAGACGCAACATTGAAAACACAAAGTCCCTGTGGGCCACAAACTTAGGGCTTATTTTCTTTGACCTATGTAACACAATATAACAACAACAACAAGAAAAAAGTAGAGTTAGCTCTAAAAGTAGACAGATTTTAGATAGTAACAATAGGCCAGTACTGAAAAATGCTTGCGCCATTTGGTAGATTGATGGCTGAGTGTCTGAGTTTTGAGTATTTAGTCAATGAGTTTTTCAGACAGGCCAATCTCAGTCAGTTTTATTACTTGCATGTTCCCTATTCTTATTTATATATTTACCTCCAGTTTAGTCCAAAAGTGGTATCTCTTTAAATGTTCCATGGCATCATCAGTAGTGACCACAGAGCCTTCCAAATGGAGTCTTTCAGCAAACGCAGGGCATTTCTATTCAGGTGAAATATAGTAGAAACATCCTTCTCATTTAAAAAGCACTAATAGTTCCTCAGGGTAACCACTCTCAGCACTCTCAGCAATTTTGATGGGACTGAATGCTAATTAACCTTTAACTATAGACTTTAGGGTTTAGGCAGGGAAATGTAAGATAAAGGCTAAAATTCTCAATTAAACCCTAAAAAAAGTAATTTCTCTTGAGCATTTCTGAACTTTTGGATTTCTAATATGGTCAATTAAGAGTTCTTTTTTACCCACTGGGAAAACAATGACAAGATTTCTCATAGGACAAGTTTGCCTCTGTCTGTAAGATAGGCTCTGAGCTTTTACCAGACACTTTTTATAGAGCTCTAACTTTTATTCCGACTGTGCAGAAACACATTATGTTTCCTTTAAGTAGTGCCTTTGCATGGCTCCCTAATTTCCTTCCTTGGCTCTCAGTCTATCTCCCCATTTGTTTATATTTATAAACTATATCTTTAAAATATTTTCCTGATTTCATGTTTTAAAAAGTCCCTATGTGCTTTGTTAATGCTATCAAGTTGCTATATGTTTATAATACTAACTGCAATGTCTGAAGAATAGCAAAAACTATAGACATAAACAAGCACTTTGCTTCTGGATTATTTAAAATTGATATAAACTATTATCTTATTGACTATTGATAGAAAAATTTAAGGAAGAGTAAAGGTGAAAGGGAAGTTCAAGCCTGGCTGGGTTAAGTGAGTCACACATGCATCTCATAGCATGCTATGAAAGCCCATAAGGAGGATGGAGATTGAGCACACTCTATTCCGTGGGTAGAGACTTACCTATAGCTGGTGGGGTGACTCCTGCTCCCCCTTGGTTGTGACTCCTTCACTCGTCCAAGAGCTAAGTATATTAGGTACTCATCTTTGCCCCCCATCCCAGGGTCCAGGAAAGCACAGTAGGACTCTGGGTCCCCGTAAAGGGCACCTGGGTGGGGAAGGCTAGTGGACTGGCTCTCACAGGTGTCACAAGCTGCAGTGTCCTGGTTTTTGCGGGGCCCTCAGGCTATTGGATTGTGCTTTGTGGACCACCACACCAGGAATCCTTCAAGGACACTCCCCCACACACCCAGAACCAATTTAGAAGATAACCTCACAACAAGGTTTCAGTTGGGCTATACTATCCAACCAATCAGAGCTAACCATATTAGATCAGCCAGTCAGATGTAACCACACTGTAGCCACACCCTATTTCTGTTCCCTATATAAGTGTATATAACCCTTACTAAAAGCGGAAGTGTTCTCCAAAACCTTCCCATAGTCTATGTGGTTACTCTGCCCCTCACTCTCCCGGTCTAGGCCTGCAAGTCCTGCTCTGTGATGATCACAGCAAACAATAACATAAAGGTATCATTTACTTAAATTGTTAAATTAACCCATATTATGCTATAGAAACTGGCATGGTTTATTTCTCAAAGTATAACCTTTATAGAGTTGTTCGTGTTCTATGAAAGCCTAACATTTCTCAGAATGTAAAGAGGTACTATTGTGCTTTTGTGGTCTTAATTTCCAATGATTATAAACTTATAGTTTAAGTGGAATTTGATATAGGTTAGAAATCTTCACTAAAATCTTTACAGCTATAATGAAAATGTCTGTTCTCTTTGGCTACAAATCGAGGATTTAAACAACACCTGGCATGCTAACTTTCTCCATCTATCTGCAGTCTTAAAGCTAATAAATCTAACTTACATGTCTCCTTTTCTCAGTTACAGGGTTTTTTTTCTTTTGTTTTGTTTTTTTTGTTACCAGGGATCAAACTCAGGACTTTATGTTTGTGAGATAGACATGGTGCCACTGAGTTACATCCCCTGTCACTGTTACATGTTTTTTAAAACTGAAACATACAGGGCCAGAGATTTA
Organism: Thryonomys swinderianus; assembly: GCA_004025085.1. Taxonomy (NCBI): domain Eukaryota; kingdom Metazoa; phylum Chordata; class Mammalia; order Rodentia; family Thryonomyidae; genus Thryonomys; species Thryonomys swinderianus. The sequence continues at coordinate 13,511 of PVIC010002717.1, read as the reverse complement.
GCTCAGTGGTTCCAGCACCTGCCTCGCAAGCACAAGGCCCTGAGTTCAATCTCAATTCTGGTAATACAATGCTGGGTATGGTGACTCACACCCACCAGCAATCAATACCACATACCACTCACGCCCAACAGCCATCAGTACCACATACCACAGTGCCAGGCATGGTGGCTCATGCCCATAATCCTAGCACTTGGGAGGCAGAGACAGGAGGATTGCTGAGTTCGAGGCTTGCCTGGGCTACACAGTGAGCTCAGGGCCAGCCTGAACTACAAAGCGAGACCCTGTCTCAAAAAAAAAACAAAAACAAAAACTGAAACATACAAATGCCAGTGTGGTGCAGTGTTGGTACAGTGGTAAGCACAGCTGCCTTCCAAACGCCAGTGTGACATCCCAAACATATTAAACAAAAGTGTTATTGTGAAAATGGCAAATTTTCTCCAACAATTAATAAACGTAATTAATATATTTAAACACACACTGCCTGGTTTACAAAAACTGCTTGGTATAAAAAAATCATAATTACTACACAAAGCTATTTGTGCATTTCTCAGCTCAACACATCTGGCTATTTGTTAAAACTATACAAACATAATTAATCTACTCATTGAGAATTACATTTCTACAAAACTTCGTCTTGTGTCTTGACAATTAGTAGAACATATTTAGCATCAAATTATTTCAAGATATACAAGTTTACTGACAACAGAAATAGTACCCACAAGTAAGTCATTCACGTGGATTCTTTGTCATATTTACAGCCTTATCTATGAGGAAAGACTTCTAGTGTGGGAAGAAACAAAAGCATTTATAAGGGTAGAACATCTTAGAAAACTGTCTGAATCTAAAATAGTATCATACTAAACTGGGATGTTCAAAATTCCCCAAAGTGGAAATAATACTACATGTTGCACATGCTTACATCTGACTAGCCCATAAGACGCAATTTTCTTCCTTTGTAAATGGTCTATGCTTTTCTTCCTATATGTCTATAGGGAGAAACAGGGGCAGAGGAAAAACTTTTCACCTCTACCCACTCAAGGGAGAACCAGAAACTGTTAGTTGATTACTCAAAGTACGCAGTAAGTGCTCAGCAACCATGCTTTAAATACTATTGAAAGATACCCTGATTACTTCCAGATGCAGAAATAGAAAGGTCTACCTGCCAACTCAACCCTGGTCCAATTTAACAATGATGACTGGCTTCTATTATTTATATGGATAAAGAGAACAAAAGCTGTTCAATAAGGTCTAAATGCCTACTCTTAACCTTCAGGAATTTATTAATATAGAGTAAAGTTGGTATGTTCTATAGTTATAGAAAACGTTACGCCAAACCAGGAGTAAACAGAGTTCTGCAGGGGACACTCACAATACTTATGGTTTCATGTTGTGAAGGCACCCTGAACATATTTTACACCTACTTACATGAAGCAACGTGTGCTATTAATATGGAACTCATCCTCTCATTCAAGTGGGTCTCCTAAGCAAATCTAAGACTAAAAAGTTATAATCTTATGTAATCAAGTAAATACTCATCACGTTCAAATAATTTACCTCAAAAATATCGATTTTTTATTGTACAATGATGAAAATTCAATTTTTATCATTCTTCCTTATACTTTTCTGTAGTATTTGAAGGTTTCAAATGATTAAGTTCTTATTTACATAATCTTAAAAAAAGAGCCACATTTGCTGGTCTATGCTTGTGGTAACACAGCTTTCGGAGGCTGAGGCAGAATTACAAGTTCCAGCCCAGTCTGGACAACTTAATGATTTGATGAAGCCCTATTTGGAAGACACAATATTAAAAGAGTTGGGAATATAGCTCTGTGTGGTGGCTCTGAATTTAATCCCTGGTACTAGAAGAGAAAAACAGACTGTTAAAGTGATTAAAAACCTAATCATATTTTTTATTCAAAATATAACTACATCACTTAACTAAGAATATATTTCAGTCCCATACTGAACAAACCTCCAAATATGTACCCAGTAAAATGATGAAGGTTTTTTGTTTTTGTTTTTTTTGGAACCGGGAACTGAACTCAAGACCTTGCCCTTAGGTGAAGCACTGCTGAGCTACATTACCACCCCCATGAAATGATTTTTAAACAATGATCTTAAAGTACCTTTAAGGACAACATAATTTCACCTTGATTTCACAATGGACAGGTCCCTAGTAACTACATACAAAACCAACTTTATAACTATAATTGCCTTATACATCAATGAAAAGGAATTGCATGCTTAAGAGATCACACCATGTTCTTTAGTCAAGAAATCATATCATAGTGAATAAGCAGTCAAATGTAGACTGTGTGGATTTGAATGTTCATGTCATCAGATCTGTTGAATATATCATAGAACTATAGGTCCCTGTATTGCTTCCCACGAATGACATAAATATCTGGAAGCGAAAAATTTCACAGCTGCTACATTTGTTTTCCATTTGCATTCTGAAACTTTGCACAGTACCTGTAATGAGGTGAAGGGTTGCCTCTTGCTTCACAGTTTAAAGTGATTTTTTTATCCTCTGAACCAACAGGGAAAATGCTGTTGCTGGGCTCTTTGATAAACACAGGTCCTTGTAAGAGAAGCTCACCTGTGTGGGTAGAATAAATCAAAATAATTATAAGTCAGAAAAAGCACTGTAAAAGCTGCATTCAAGACCGGAAGAAGGAAAACAACAAAGTAGTGTTTTTTCTTTGAAATAATATCAGGCAATGCTTCATTTACCCACCAAGTACCACACTCTGTAGGTATTGCTTTGTTAGGGAGAATGAAGTTTAATATTAAAACATATTGTCATAGTAATAAGGTCACTTTAAACCATAAATAGCATTGTAGTAATTATTTCTGATAACCATACTCTATGCCTTCCTGTTCTTCAGTGAATAAAATATTACAAGATGCCTTTTCTGTCATAAGTTTCCTAGGAAACCTAAAACTGAGATCAAAATCCATTGAATAGCTAAGTATTATTTTTCTAGAGAATCTTCTGAGCACACAAATCATAATGTCATTTTGGAAGAAAGACACTCAATATTTGGTGGAATTTCTATTTTATTAGTAGTAAATTGAAGAAAAAGATTCATCAATGAAGTATACTTTGTAAAGTGTCCTACTTCGGTTAAGAGAATTTCAGCATCCTTGAAGAGAACTTGTACATACACAGATAAAACCAAAAATCTCTCTCATTGTACTGCGAGTGTATAAAGGAGTGAAATAATACTATCACCCAATGCTTTCAGCTGCAGTTGTCTAACCATTGCCAGAGCACTTATGAAAACAAACAAATTTTGTGTGGGGGGGGATCTTTCCTTTCCTGGAATGCTCAACAGAATTTCAGAGAAGTTTCCATTGAAGCAGAGAATGCATGAAATGAATAAACAGACACAGAAATAGATTTCATGAATAATGAAACAAGAAAACATGATCAGAAAGCTCTAAAAGGCCCTGAATCTAAGAATTCATGTTGTGGCTACTCCAAATACTGGTAACACTCATAAAAATAATTTGCTACATGGACAGCAATAATAAAGTGACTATATTATAAACAATATAACCACTGAAACAATGGAAATAACAGCAGCTTGTGCTACAAAGCAAACTGTATATTCCCTTTAATCCCTACTATGCTTTAAGAAGTAAGTACCATAACCATCCCCACTGCACAAAGAGGAATGCTAAGCCCAACAGTAGCCGGATAATAGGAATAAATACACACAAGTTTTCAGAATGTTCAGTAGACACACTAGAATAAGTAATTCTAATGTCCATGGAAAGAGAGCTTGCCTTCTTTGTGATGAAATTGGTCTTACTCCAACTGTGGTCTCCATATCAGATTTTGAGAGCTAATACCCCTGCTCATAGGGATTGTTTTAAGGTGGGGATGAAAACTCTGGATCTTTGGGTGGAGCTAGCAACAGCCAATGGGGACTGGCCATGCCAGAAGGAGCTACCATAATGGAGGAAGGGGTTTACAGCCTAAGGTAACATCTGACCCAGAGCCTGAGTTCAGCCAAGCAGGCAATCAGTTTTTCATGTCTGCATAATGGAATCCTAGTGCACAGTTATGGGTATTGGAACTCAGCGAGCTTCTCTGGTTGGCAATACTTGTGTACCGGCAGTCTTTAGAAGTTAACATGAAAATACACAAGGAGAGACATTTGGAACCTTCAGGACTCTTGTCTTGAAAGTCTCTTCCTTTGGCTAATTTTGGTATGGTTCCCTTCCTTGTAGTGAACCATAAATGTGAGCATCACAGCATTTAGTGACTACTGTCAGTTATTCTAGCAAATTATCAAAGTTGAAGGTGGTGGGGAGCCTTTATCAATTGACAGTTGGTGTCACAGTCTTTGTTTCTGTTTGCATGAAACCACGCCACTGTAAATGCAACCAGAGCCATTAACAAGCACTACGCCACTGAACCTCACAGGCCAGGCAGCCCCCAGCACCTCGCCCTCCAGCCTCACCCATGTCAGAGCCGTTTTTCCTGCATCGGCATGTTCTCCTCCAAACCCCCTGGACTTTACTTTTCCTTACTTTTTTTTTTTTTTTTAACCTGGAAGAGGAACAACACAAGGAAAAAAGGGTATAGTTTTCCTTTAAGGAAAACAACCATCTTGGAAGAAATAAATTTTACAATATGAACTAATACTACTACATGCAAAGAAATAATATTATCAATTTCTCCTTCATTAACCAGTTTACTATATAAATATAAATAAAAACAAAGAATTAGCCTGTTCTACTACTTAAATTTATTATCTTAGCAAATTGAAAATACTTCTGATGTCTGTTTATAAATATTTTTGAACAAGGTAGATTTTCCCCAACATTTTTGTTCGGCATAACTTCTGGATTACTGCAGATGCTTTATACATTGTTTTCATTTATGAGACAGCATGGCATTTTTCTGACAATCTCTAACGTTAGTAAAATTGAAAGTAATATTAGATTAACATAATGTAAACAGTAGCCAGTTAAACTGGCAGGAAAACCGAAAACAAGGAAAAATGAAATAGAAGGAGTAGTTTCAATCAAAAAGAAAAAGAGGTTAAATAACCCAGCCTGATAAGACTATTTCCTGTTGAAATATCTGGATTGAGCCCGCAGAGTTCCCACTTTTTCTCATTCTATGAAACCACACTGCTCTAAGTATAGTGAGAGGCAAAAATGAACCATCAAACAGCGTTTTTCCATTTCAATATTTCCCAATGACACTGGAGTTAATGGCCTGAGAGGCACACAGCTCTGAAACGTAAACCTCCTGAAAGCTTTTCAGACTATCAGCCGTTGGGGAGCCTCCAACCAGTCTTAAAAAGTAAGCACAAATTAATAATTAAACATTGACAAGTTAGTGCCTGCTTCATGATCAGGAAAAAACATAAAAGCCTCTCAATCTTGCTGTCCTGAAATAAATAGGCATTAAGTGATGCCTAAGTAAAATGTTCCACTCTCTTGTCAGCAATATAAACTTTAAGGGAAAACATTCTAAAGTCTCTGTTCATGTGAGAGAAATTATCCCATGTTGTCTTATGTAATTTTGATCCTCAGAAGGACAGAATCTTGAACATTCCCATAGATATTCAGGCCCAGCAAAAGGGAGCCTAAGGACCAAAAGGGCTCTCTCGACTAACTTCAGGGGATTCGAGGCAACGTTTAGACTGATGAGAAACTTTACTTTTTCTGACAGAGGAATTTTTTTGATATGCTAGTATGGCTCCAAAGCCTCATTTTAAGTTTACAACCTAAAATGAAGGGTATATAACATTACTGAATAGGGCTAATAAGTCCAAAAATCCAATCCTAAAGTGTTATTTTTCACCCCAAACACCCACAGGCAACTAGGAATAGCTATCTTTGAATGTAAGTACAAGCTTTATGGGCTGAGATAATGTCACACAAAAGATCAAACTGCTGCTGATCAGTTCTAATGGTCAACTGCTATACAATTTTTATGAAGACTGACAAGGAGAAATAGACAAGGGATTCCAGGTGGTTGTATTACTTCCACTAAAAGAAATGAAATTCCTGAAAGGCAGATGATAGTATCTTTCAAATTCCTAGGGAAAAGGAGTAGATCCTCTTTTTCCTCACACACTGTATCGCCATAAGAAAGAACAATACATTTTGAAATGGAAAGGATACAATCCAAACGGCACTTACCAAAATTGGAAATGCTATTGAAGGCTGACTTCAAGAGGAGGTAGATCCAGAATGGAATATTCCATGTACCTCAGAGGTATCAGAGGAATCAGAATGAGTGCTAGTTGGGGTGAAAGACTATAAAAAACATGATACCAACGAGCTCTCTGCCTAGGTCCTACTGTTCTCCTGACAAGTCTGTTAAAGAGGGAAGCTCTTTTAGGCTGTGGGATATCATCCTTTTGTATTAGTGAAGAAAAGCTGGAAAATGCCAATGACAGAAGGAAAGATAAAAATAGAATTCCATTTATATTATTCCAAAGTCAGAGGAAGATAAAGCACCCAAGTTTAGAATAATTCATCTGTTTCCAAATACTGAATGCCACACACGTGTAGTACATGAAACATGAGCACTGGCAGACACGGTCGTCCACTCTGTGGTTACTGGTAACTCTTCTTCCCTAGACTCTAGACCCTGCTTTTGCCAGGGAGACGAAAGGGACAAAGCTACTAACATCCAGAAGTTTTTGAAACACTTAGATGAAAAGCAGAGTAGAAGGGAGATCAGATCATGAGACTCAATGCAGCCAAAAGGAGTCGCAGTAGTTTGCTAGGGTTATCCTAGGAAGTACCATGAAACAGGAATCAGTAAAAGGCAAAGTGAGTTGTTTTACAACTTTGAAATAAGATGTCAGCAGGATTTTTTTCTAAAGGCCTTGAGAGAAGGATCTGCTCTAGGCTGCCTTCTTGGCTTATAGACAACCATCTTCTCTGCCTGACTTTTCCCATTATTGTCCTTCAGTGTGTGTCTCTGTATCCAAACCTCTCCTCTTCTAAGGACCCCAGCCCTAATGCATTTCCTAAGTACCTTGACTTAAGTAAGGACATCTGCAAGGACCAGTTTCCAAATAAGGTCACACTTCCTTATTATTAGGCCCTCAGTAAATTAAGTCCAATACATTTCCACCCATAATAAGGGGTCACAGAAAGAGTACTAGGAGATTTCAGGAAAGTGAAGGAAATGGTGATCTTGCTTCAATTCCATTTTTTTTTTTTTTGAGACAGGGTCTCGCTTTGTAGTTCAGGCTAGCCCTGAGCTCACTACGTAGCCCAGTCAAGCCTCGAACTTCAATTCCATTTTGATATGGAAACTGAACAGTGAAGAAGGCAAGAACACTGGCAGAAGCTTCTGTCTCCATCTAGACACCATGAAGGCGAAGAAATATATATATGACCCAAAGTGAACTCAGTAACTCCAAAGGTTATATGTTAGAAAAATAAATCTGTAAGATGTTTTTGTCAACTGTAACAAAAACCTGTACTTCAACTAAACTCTAAAAAGTGTGTGTGTGGGGGGGGAATTAATAGAATACAATCACTATGAGAAAGAAAAATACAATACTTACCAAAAATAAATAGCTGGAAATGTTGCCAAAAACTGTCAAGTAATTGGCTTAAAAAGAAAAATGCCAAAGTATACACCTGGCATATGGCAGCAAAACAGACATCAATAGAAAGTGATAACTATTTGAATTAATACTTTTCTCTATGCTTACTCTCCATTTTTATGGCCTACCTTATCCATAACAGAAAGAGAGGAACTGCATGGGAAACTACATTAAATAATTAGGAAATTAGAATTGAAGCTTTCCTAGTTAAGCTTCACAGTTCCTAAAAATAAACATTCAAATAAAATTATGCCCCTTCCTGGAATGGCAGTGTCTTTTGAAAGTATAACATATTTAACTAGGAGTTACATATTAATCCTCTAATTACAATTTGTTTAAGAAAACAGTAACCAAAAAATGCTGAAATTCATAAACTATGTGTATATAATGGCTTGCAACTTATGTTAAATATCTGGAATTTGGTACTTTGCTTCAGTTAGAAACAACAAATGTTGATGAAAGGCCTGCTTTGTTTAACTGGACTAATTATATTCAATCTGTATTATAGTTCAGTAAAATAACTTGGAACTACTTTCAACAATGTCTGGTGCTTTATGTTAATTTTTTTATCTGACGGCTGTGTTTCTAAAGAAATGTTCTTCACAATTAGTGAAAAGGTTAATCCATCTACAATTATATTGTAGAAAATAAATAACATCTTTGGGGAAAAAATGCTGCTGAGAGGAGATGGGCTGAAGCCTTTTAGATTAAAATGTTTTCATAATACTTTTGTGGTTTATTTAAATTCATGCTATTGTCTTTTTTATAAATATGAGCTCTAGTGCTTTTTAACCTGCATGACATCCTTCTACAATTCCCACACAATCATTGTACCTTTCTTCCTAGATGGCTTAATAGCTTTCCACAAAATAAAAAAAGATTCAGAAATGCTATTCTGAGGTGCAGTGTGCAATATGTACAATACACCAGAACATAATCCATTGTCCATTTATTTGAAAAGAAAGGACACTTACATTCCAATTTTCTATTTTACCAACTTTCACCACACATCTTTGAAATGCGAAAGTTGACAACATTCTTATCAATCACATGAAGAATTCATTAATCAAACCTCTTAAAACATTTCTTTAGTATTTTGCTTTGAAAGGCCTTAATGGATATGATTACTTTTGTGCTTTCTTCTATTCTTTACCAAAGAGTTTGGGTCAAGGATTTTTTTGGGCTCAAACATGATTCCCTTTATGTATTTTAGAAAGAATATTTTATATCAAACTCTAGTCAAGGCCATTGTTTCTATGAAAATATAGTATATTGTAAAGAATTTCCAGTGTAAGTCAGTGGTACTAGAAAAGCTCTTAAGAAGCATTTCTCACTGGTGACTGTTTCGCAGTTTTTCTGCAGCTGTTGTCACATACAGTAGAAAAGAACATTGTCTTTTCCTGCCCCGCCTTAGTCAACAGAAGGAGGAATTTTGTATGAAAATGTCCGAATCTGTAAAATACTGACTACTTGTCTCTCTCTACTTTTTCCCCAAGCAAGAAACATCTTTTCATACTTCCAGACCACTGAGAGGAATTAAACTGGGTTTTGGGGTAGGGTCGAGAGGTCCAGAAAACAAGACAGAAAGGAAAATACTGTCTAGAGTTATGAAATAAGGGGAAATGCAAAATTTAGGCTCATATTTTTAAGATTATTTGTATTTGATCCACAATTAAAATTTTATTTTGACATGATTTCTTATAGTTACAATGTGTGCTTATAATCAAAAATACATTTGATACAACTTTTCTTAAAATAATACATGTACTATCCATATATATACTGAACTATGACATTTTCATCGTGTGTGTGTGCATGTGTGTATTACAGTATTCTGTGGGATGGTACTAGAGATTGACTTTAGGGCCTTCACATTGAACTACAACTCCAGTTCTTTTCATATTTTATTTTGAGATAGGGTCTCACAAAGTCACTAAATTGCACAAGCTGGCCTCAACCTTGTGATTCTCCTGCAATATCCTCTCAGTATGCCTGGAATTATAGGTGTGAACCACCATAACCAGCTCTTTCAACCCTATTTGACTTTATTCTATTTTTAAATGCTAGATATAAACTACTATACTAACACCACCACACATCAGTAAGTTCTTATTCTCAATGTGATGATCCAGGTCCATAAGCCACCCTCTCTTGCTCCTAGGAGCCCTTGATTAGTACTTTTGGGAGAAAGGAAATGGGTGCTAATTGCAAAGTATTTTTCATTTCCTTCCCATAAGTATGAAACAAATTTGGGAATGAAAATGAAAAGGGAAAAAAACAATCACCCTCAAAATGGAAAAAGTATATTACTGGCCCCAAAATATAATAAAGAGGAAGGAGCTTTCTTCCAATCTGTTGAACTCTACATCCTCTGTAGGAGGAGGAATTAATATTAAGTACGGAGGAAAGAAGCAATACTAGGTAGTCAGTGATTCTGTCAATTAAGAACTCACTTTTTTCTTATTTTATTCTGAAGAGTACTATTTTTGGTGGTGGAGAGTAGCGAGTAAAAGCCCTATAGATGACATGCACATAGTTAATAAGCATGCATATCCTCAAATGTCAACATCTGTTAAGGGAAAACAGACATTGACTACTAAGCCCTGTAGTAGAAAGTGGACATTTATTAAATTTCCTAATTCTAAATTAATATTAAAACATTTTAAAAAGTAGTTCTCATTTTAACTTTCATTGTGTTCCTTAAGACTGGCACAAATTATAAATAAGTACTTCTCAGGGTGGAGAAAATGTGTCAGATTGGAAGTTATGCATGCATTACAACACTAGAGAAACATGAAACTTGCATGGAAATCCTAACTGAAATCTGCTCTCAAATCCTTCCTTGGTGTTCCCCAATGAGTCCTTAGAAAACATTCGTGTGTTTTACTCACCACAGTATATCCTGCTATATACCACCTTTTCTTCTTTTTCATGTGTACCTTCTCTATCTCTGGGGCCTATACTGTCAGAAGACAGGAACCATATTTAACATACATTTTTTTTACCCCTTGAAAACTCTAATATGTTGTATATATTAGAAAACTTGGTAAATAGATTAACATTAGAGAAAATCAAGCTCCTTTAGCTTTATTCTCCATTGCAAGCAACTTCTATTTATGACATAGTGTCTTATCAAAGAAAGACTTGGCCATTTCCAGGACAACCCTGAGCATAAACCATACCTCTAACTGTAATGCATACACCAAAATACAAAATAATTCATTAGATTAAAAAGTTGATTTACTATAGAAGCTAGTTCAGTGACTGCATCTCTGGCTCTTTTTAAATGTCCCTACTAAGTCCTCACAGAGGTATTTCCAAACTGTTATTAGGAAGCTATTTCTGTTTGGGCAGCTTGGAGGCTCTGGGTCACCCACACTTCATCCACTCCCTAGGAGTAACTTCGCTAACACATGCACACACCCACACACATACACACACATGACAACAGCATTTCACTAATAACCTACCACAAAACTTCAGAGTGCTGAAGCAAAGCTTCATTTGATTTGTTGGAAGTAACATCTACAATAGCCAAAACAAAGTGATAAAAGTTGAGCTTCTGCTGGGGTATTTCTGCTTGGATCTTCAAGAAAGTTTACTATGTTTAAAGTTATTTTCTGGAGTGGTGAACATTTGCACAGGCCTGACAAGAGATCCAAAACTCCAAGAGATAATTTAAGGGAACTCTGAATTTAGTTAACAAGTAGCCATCATGAAATTTTTACTTGAGGCTAAATCTTATAAAGTTAGGAGGAAATGGAAGCACTGAGATCAGTTACCTGCTGGCTGCCTGAAGGACTCCACATTTCTGCTTCTTCATTACACAGTTTGAGCTACGCATGTGCTTTTTACATAGGATTTAAACTAAGATGCCTTTTCATGGTTTTTACAAACCTGATATTCTGTAATTATCTGAAGTGTAAATGACCTATCTTGGAGCCTGGGAAATTATGGTTTGCAGAAGAGCATGTTGGTGTCCAGTGGGTCAGGTCTACTTTGAAGACCTCATTTGGGTCATAGAATGTTCAGAAAGGAGAGAATAAATAAAACAACTTCCCTGAAATGCTTTTAAAAATTTAAAAGTATGAAGTATAAAGTCAAATTTTCCCCTCTTAAAAACAATAAATCAAAAGCATAGGACTTTTCAACCCAGTAATATACAATCTCCATTTTCACAAACAGCAGTTCTACCAGGATTAAGACTTTCATGTCTATTAGAAAGCAGTTCACCTACAATTACCTAAGAAGAACTCTGTTTATCAAATTACTTATCTTAATTTACTTTTTATTTTTCTTCCTGGAATGCTTTTTGCCTTTACACTTCAAGTTGCTAAATCTGGTTTTTTTTAATTGAATTCTTCATTGGTACATTTTATATACAGCTCACGATCACACTCAACATTGGGGAATTTGTACCAGTATAACACAAGTTAATTATAATTTTTACCCTTATCCCTACCCACCCCATAACCTCCCACCTCTCATATACATGTTTTTTTTCTTTCCAAATCATATTTATTCTTTCCCCTCATTACTTGCTAAATGTTTTGATAGTCCAGCCCAATCTAATCCTATGTTATCAGAAATTCAGTTTAGAACTAATTATAAATATCTCCAAATACACTTGTATTTTAGTAATTTGGGTACACGTTCCCTCCTTGCTGCTCAGCCTATAACCTTTGTGTTCCTTAGAACTCTACAAAATATCTTGTGATTAGTAACATGGTAAGTGCTTAAGAAAAGAGATCATAATAAAACATGTATTTCTACTTGGGAAAGGGGTTGGAAAAATAAGGCTTCTGAGTCAAATCTGACTGCCATCTGTTTTTGGACATTGGTGAAGAGCATATTGGGACATCTGAACAGTATATGGAATTCAAATTTGAATGTCCATAAATAAAGTATCATTGGAACTCAGCCATAGTCACTCACTTGTTGTCCACAGTTGCTTTCGCTGTCAAGCAGCAAACTTGAGTGGTTGTGACATGACTCATATGGCCCACAAAGCACCTGTTTTCTAACACTTTTCTGAAAATGTATGTAGGTCACTGTTGTAAAAGGAACACGTCTAGTAGGAGGAATAGTGACTCTATGACACAATGAATATGATTTTTGCCCTGACTCTTTAATTTAGCTTTAAGCAAACTAATTCAAGACCTCTAAGCCCATAAATTCTCTACTGTTAGATGGGAATAATAAGAATAATAGAGGGCTGGAGGGTTAGCTCAGTGGTTCCGGTGCTTGCCTCACAAGAGCAAGGTCCTGAGTTCAATCCCCAGTAACCACATACAATGCTGGGTGTGGAGACTCACGCCCACCAGCAATCAATACCACATACCACAGTGCCAGGTGTGGTGGCTCACGCCTGTAATCCCAGCACTCGGGAGGCAGAGACAGGCGGATTGCTGAGTTCGAGGTTTGCCTGGACTACATGGTGAGCTCAGAGCCAGCCTGAACTACAAAGCAAGACCCTGTCTCAAAAGAAAAAAAAAAAAACTCAGTTCGTGATAGCTCAATCTTGGAAACAACCCAAATGTCCATCAAATGGAGAGTGGATAAAGAAGATGTGGTTTTTTTTTACAAAATGGAGTATTACTCTGCCATAAAGAATGACAAGATTGATCCATTTAGATGCAAATGGAGACATCTGGAGGATATACTAATAAGTGAAATCAATAGATCACAGATGGACAATTCCTGGATCTTCTCTTTGGCATGAACACCTGGAGATGCAAATGAGTTCTAGAAAGTAGGACAGCTTTTATAGAGTGGAATATTTCTATAGGAAACTTGGTGTGGGAATGTGATGAGGGGAAGGAATAAATATGATACAGAAAGAAAATAAAAGAGCATGTATAAAGGGGGGAGGAGGGGGGAGTGGGTAGGGATATGGGTAAAAATGAGAATTAACTT